>CM060963.1:66960116-67260116 GCA_030765045.1 Tenodera sinensis | reverse complement strand
TCTATCTGTCTGTCTATCGCTATTCTTAACTCAAAAACTGCTCCATGAAATTAAAATGGTTATAAATAATAAAGTAAATTCCAAAATAATTTTGAATATGAAACAATAAAAAGAATAACAAGAAAAGAAAGTAGTTTAAATTTTCTAAGACAATGGGCATCGCAACCCTTACACATGGTTTTGAAACGTGCACTATAAAGAAAAAATAATTATATAAAATAAATAGGCAGATATATAGTTATAATGCTAAGGCTATCATAAGAAAAATGTAGACTACTAGAGTTGTCGAGTATAGTTGGTCAGTTAAGAACCTACCCGCGTTACCTGTACGTTAGGTGTGTTGCATACTCATCGGGCGTTACCTCATATCGATCGCGTTGTTTACGCTTTTGATAATGTTTCAAAGCTGCGAGAGAGTTTATAAAGTCTAACACAACCTACGGAACATTAGTGTCTTCAAATACATTTGAAAGCTCCTGTTAGTTCAGGTTGAAGACATTGATACTTAATGTTATTTTGAGTTGAAAATTACAATTTTGATCACAGCGACCAAAGTTAGGATCACAGTTTTTGGTGATCATTATATTTGAATTTCTCATTAAGTTTCTCAGTTCTGTATGAGATCTCACAGGTCCCGGGAAACCATTGTTCCGCCGAGTCCAACCCAGTCCAAGCAAATCCTTTTCGGGCGGAGCTCGAATGTACGGCCCAACGTACTTCTGGTAACGTCACAAGTACCACGAGTGCCAAGGGTCCGAAGTGCTCGTACCACGGCAATTGAATGGTCGGAACCACCCACCTAGGGGGATATAATTGATTATATGCGAATTTGTATTGGTGGAAAGAGTTGCTGATGGTAATATTAGAGTACCCATTCTATTTAATCACCAAATGGAATAATGCAAAGGAATTTGAACATCCTTAGCTTGTATGTCTTCAGGAAAAACATCTCATTACTTGAGAAATATGTCTCTTTACAAGCTAAATCATCAAACATCAGTTGAACTACGAGACTTGCTTTGTCTAAACCCTCTAGGTAATTTCCTGAAGAACTTCTGACTTCATAATAATCTGCAAATAAAATTGGTAAGGAAGCTAGCAGCACTGCAAGACTTAGGCAACGTCTGCAGGCTCCTTTTAGAAGATTCGATATGCGAAGTGAACCCAATGACATTAGTTTCGACCTGGTGAGCTTAGGAAGCAGCCAAGCATAAAACGACTCGTGAAAGAAACTCAAAGGACAGGGTGGGAGGTGGCATAGGTGCACTGTTTAAGGTACTATCTAGGAGACAGCGAACATGCAACGTTAGAGTATTCATGGATGGTTTATCCGAGATCACAACTACACAAAAGTGCGTCGAGGTGAAGTTTTGACAGTTCAATAAACACCACTGTTGGCATCTCAGTATCATTAGGATCGTAATTACTATTTTGAAAATGACAGCGCATTTAAGTTGTTAACATCTTGTAAATGTACAAGGTAAATGAACCCAGAAAATTATTCTGAAATCGCGCAACTTGAAGAAAATATTTACGTCTTTCTAGCTATTATTTTAGCGGTCCTTTTGCAATTCTACAGGGGTGACTTAAGTAGCTTGACGTAGTCGCTTCTCTAAGTGGTAAAGTAAAAGTACCCCATTTAATTTAATTAAATCAATAATCTCTTCAGTATCAAGCTACTTATACCACAGTTTGTATATGAACAATTTAAATGCTAGATCACTCTCTTTTGTTCCATAGATATGCCGCTTTTAATATTAAACATCCATGGCGTTTTACTTCGGAACAGTTGCTCACTCGTTTATTGTTTATGTTTAGCTTTGAGTTGTCTCTAAATTCACACACACACACACACACACACACACACACACACACACACACACACACACACACACACACACACACACACACACACACACACACACATTCTCGTTCTCGTCCAGACTGTAACGCAGGCTCATGAGGCGAACTGGATCACCCTCCCTGCGCGTTACATGTACTTTGTACCTACGGACACACCCCTTCGCTTGCCATGAATGCCACCAGTCTCGTAATAAACAGTGGTAGCTTTTAACGGAGTAATTTCCCTGTCTAAATCATCCATGGCTTACAAACGTTAAATTCAAGGTACGAGTGTGTGGACAAATTTCCTGTTGAACTATTAGAAAGCTTGAAGTATGAATTTACAGTTCACAGATTCAAAGATTTTAAAAGTCTGGAAAATAGCTTTCTTCTTTATGTTAGCCCCCTTTTCACTTTCACTATTACGTACAGTAAAGTCATATGTTTGTGATATTTTTATGACAAATGAAATGTATATCTTGAATTCTATGACTATATCCCCTGTAGTCGTATTTCTCTGGATGACTTTTGCATAACTGGTAAACCATAAGAGAAAGACTAAATCTTACTACACAAAAAGAATGTAGATCTTGCTAAAACACACAATTTATCTCTAAATAATTTTTTCTTTTCATAGAGTGAACAATTTCGGAGATACTCCTCGTTATTTGTGTAAGTTTTGGAAAACTTATACTTCTGTCAAATGAAACATCGTTGATTTTTTTTAAATGTTATAAATATAGCTTAACTGTGGAAAGAGAACGGAATCTCAAAGCTTTAAAAGATTTGAATATCGCTCAAAGCCTATTATATTCCCATATTCCCGTTTAACGTGCAAGAAAACGGCTGGCCTCGTAGCGCAGCTAGTAGAGCACCTGCCTCTGGTAGTCTAATGGTGGTGCCGTGGCTGAGTGGTCAGACCACTCGCCTACCACCTAAGCGGTATCCGCATGTAGTATTCATGGTGGACGAAGCGGCATCTGGGCGGGGTTTATCCGGGTTCTCCGGTTTACCCCGCCATTCATCCCACCAATTGCTCCATTATCACCCTTCCAAACATGCATATCATAACATCCTCCTCCTCACTATCATACCTGGTGCTTAGCTGATCCCCTGCTTCCAGGTCTTCACTCTGTCTGGTCCTCCGACAGGCGTGTGACCCTAGGCCCTGGCTTGTAAGTCTAAGGGATGTAACTTTTTACATAAGGGGAGGGTAATCAGGAAAAGAAAACGAGCAATAAGATAATTTCTGCAAATGCCTGTCTCAACTAACACGAAGAAGATAGAAGGTTAAGAGATTGTAAGAATGATTAGTACAAGAGTAGAGAAAGTCATGTGAGTGCAACATATCAATTTTTTTTTCTTTTTCTTTCTTATTTTTTAACCTAGCCCAACAAATTGGTTTTCGGTTTACCAGTCTCAGCATTCCAGCGTTCCAGCATTCGAGAACAGGTCGTACAGGCTCTCTTGTACGGTATGTTTATTTGCACAGCTCCTAGCCGCTAATGCGACTTTATCTGTGCGGTATTACAGGTGTCCTTGTATATTCAAGCTTTTGTGTCTTAGGCAATAGTTTCTTCCTATATACCTAACTTTGGATACAAGAAGGGGGCAGGAATGGGTGTTGGGGTAAGTATGTGTTAGAAGATGAGACTGGCATTACCATTATCCAAGGGCGTCCTTGGATAGGCGGTAACTATGGGACCTAATGGCAGTACCAGCTGATTGGAGGGGGAGTTAAGTTTGGAGTGCATGGCTTCAGATCGCTCCCTTACCAAGTCCATGATGTAGGGTAGTCCGGAGGGGTTGTGAAGGATGTAAGACGGGAATCTACGCCCGGTATCATATATAGTTCTTAACGCCATATTCCGCACTGTCTGAAGTTTGCGTATGGTAGAAGGTGCCGCTGATCCCCAGACTTCGCAGCCGTATAAGATCAATGGCAGAATTATTGCCCGGTAAATGCGTAGTTTCAGGTGATTGGGCATGGTGGATCGGAGGATAGGGTAGAGCTGTCTGTGCGCAGCGTGACCAAGTCTGGCCTTTGCGCGGACGTGTGGGGCATATGTTAGCCCGCGGTCGAGGAGAATGCCTAAATATTTGGCGGAGGTTACCCATTACCAGTTTCTGTTTCGCATTAGGTTTTTATTGCATTTTAGTCAGTTTTTTTTTTCTTCGTTTAAATTACAAGTCGAGTGATATAAGGCTGCATGGAACCGATGAGACCAGAGGTTATCAGTTGCCAACATTCCTGTCTCAGGAAGCTGAACTAGTCTTTCTCCTGCGCAACTGTGCCGTTATTCCGTTTAAGGATCCAGTACAATGTTCCTGTTCCCTACCGAATCGCGCAACGTTGGAGGGGCATATTTAAAGACAAAATTCCGGTCACTGAAGCTTCTGAAGGCATGGGAGAGCCTACGGTGGGCACCAAACATGCTTACAGGAAGCAATCCGATGCTCCAGTGTGTGTTAAGGGCTGTACAAGATGCACGTTGGTTTGAATGTGCTTTTCCAGGTCGTTAGAGTTTATTCGCTCTCGGTACAGTCTGGTTTAAGACTTCATAGGTCGTTTCCTGCCAATCACTGGGTACATGTTTGGAAAACAAATTCTGCAAGGTAACTTTGCGATCCTGGGTATATTTCTCTACAATTCTGGGAGTCAGAGGAACTGTAGTGAGCATACGATACTGGTTTTGGCCACAAAGTCATCGTTGGTGTCCAGAATCCGTTTCAGGTAAAAGACAATAGGTTTAAATCCTGAGAGTGCCGGAGAGTATAATAAACCTGTTCTTCATAGAAACTCTTATCAATGTGAAAAGCAGCCCCACGCACTGATTAGACAGCAGTTTTCCCCAATAAGGCCATGCAATTCTTGGCGATATCCACTAAGCCGCATCCACCTTTGGATGTAGGTAAACGTAGTAAAGCCGGCTCACCCTGTATGCTTTGCATGTCCATAAAAGGTAAACTAGAAGTTCTTCCAGCTTCTATGTGTAACTTTTGAGATCGGCAGAATCTGTGCCACATAGCAAACTTGGCTCAGTAGTAAAGCTACAGCGGGAAGCAGACACAAGACCTTGAGCTGGAGCTGGCGCCAAAGATTTGACCTTCAAGGAAGTCGTGCTGTTTCTTCCCACAAACGTTATTTAAATTACGTAATCAAGAGGTATTTAAAACAGTAAAAAAAAAGTTACAACATTTAAAGAAAAAACGTTAAGAGGGAAAAAAATTGGATCTAGTATTAAAAAAAGGAAATACTGAATTTACAGCAATTATGCGTTAATAAAATAATAAAAAACAAAATTTAATTAAAAGACTTTGAAAATATTAATAATACAGTTTAAATCACCAGTTTCCAATAAGACTTCAGTGACCACTTACCGCCATTGAATGATAATCTCACCACCATCTTTGTTTGTAAACATATTTAGAAAGGTGAACGTGTAGCTATGCTTTTCCAGTGCTTTTTGGATCATACACAACAAAAATAGTATTTCTGTCTCATTTCGTTGCTGAGAAATAGCTTTTTAAAGTGTGTATGTATACACACAGCGGAAACTGAATGCTATTAGCAAGTCCACCAGCTTTTTACACACGTTTTACACATTCTTCGTAGGGAATGAAATGTTGGTTAGTTACGTCAGTATTAAAAGTTCAACATGTAATACGTCATTTATTTTACTTGCATGTGTATCGCTGCTTCACAAGGGGCTCAATCAATGTGCCTGGATTTAGCGTGTCTGCCTCACATTCAAGAGTTCCGGAGTTCAAATCTCGTTAGCGTGAATTACTTGGGTTTTCCCTTTAGTTAACAAACTTTGGATAACACTAAGCTCGATGCAATGCTGCCCAATAACGCATCCAACGTCCACAACTGGTTCAAGGACATTGAACTAACAAAAAAAAAAAAAAAAAAAAGTGACCTATGTGAGACCGTAAGGCAAGTGTGAATTATGAACTCTTACAATAACTACTACTGCAATGAAATGTAACTTTAACGTATTGCTGTATTTCGTTATTCTTCAGTGAATGCAATATATTGTGATAAAATGAATATATGTCATATCCCACTCCTGACATCGGTGACAAATTGTGCCACCATTGTGAGAAATGACAATGTCCAGTTACTTTTTCTGTCACTTTATTTTCCTTAAAATTGAATCTTTATCTTTCGTCGTTAACACAATCTAAAATTCATGACCTTGCAACTAACAGCTGTTACCTTGACACGTATCTCGCTGTCTTTCCACCCTCTCTAACAGTAGCTTCGATGATCATACTAAAACTGCTTCACACAACAAATAACTCCAACGCAATGGTTAAGTGTATAAAACTGTCTTTTAACGACACACACTAAAATTTCTCTCATACACGCACACGCACGCCCACGCACTTAAAACTAACTCCTAACGGTCAACACTTAATGATGCACGTCAAAAGATTTGGCTTCGCTCGCTCATTTAGGGATAATTTTTCTTGATATGCATATCTTCTCGAACTTCTCGTAAATAAGCCGGCAGTCAAAAATTTCTCAAGCAGTCTGGAAACGCTTTGTTCTGCCGCGTTCATAGTCGTCTTTGTTTTGACCGCTCTGTTGTAGTGGTGTGAGATAGTTTACACCGACTTCTTTTGATGACCAGTTAGTGGCTGCCGTCGTAATATTTTTATGTTCTTAAAATTCTTCTTATATTTTATGTATTTCGTTCACAAACTGCGTCACTTCTCGTTTTATTTTCTCTATCACGTACATGCATAGAAAGTAGAGAAGTATTGCATTCTCCGAAAAATTCAATATCAAGATTTCATTATTAAAACGCGTTTTGAGTTCCCTGAATTTAGAAAAGCACTGTGTGTGCATGTTCCAAGAGTTTTCGAGAAAATCTCCCCACAACTAAATTTTACATAGAAATATATTCAAATTTTGATTTTCTCAAAGACAGCTCTAATGTTTTTGAACGTTGTTTTTAGTAAAAATACCATATCATATGTTTGAGACATTTCCATGACAAATGAAACGTACATCTTGGCAATAGTCTCTGAAATCCTCTTCATTCCATTTACTTTTGTATAACTGGTAAAGAGTAAGAGAAAGACAAACGCCTACTGCACAAAAAATGCAGATTTCTTTAAAGCACACAATTTATGTTTAATAATTTTTGTGGGGTTAGCCATTTCTGAGATATTATTATTGTTTGAATTTTCCAATAAGTATATTTTTATCAAATTGGTTGTCGTTAGTTTTGGTCGTGTAATTAAATTTGTATCTCAAAGCCTACTGTATATACTTTAGCCCATTATAAATACAGGAGAATATTATGTAACCAAATCATTTGTACAAATGTCTGTATCAATTAACATGAAATAACTAGAATAACCATTTGTAAGAATATTTTTTTGCAACAGTGAGTAGCGAAAATCAATCTCCCACAAAATCAAATTTATACTCTGCTAAGACACATTAAGGGACATTGTGCACTTTCCTGCAGTATCTATACCAACCATAAGGTCAAACGTGGTACTCAAACCCAGAGGATCTCTAGTAACGTCTTTCAAAGCACACTGTAACACTGCTTAGTAATTCGCAGTCGGTAACTGGGAACACGATGTGCAAACGAAAATAATTCGATTTTCTCCACTCGGCGTTTTCCGCCGGGTTTGCACGTCATCTGTGATTGCACTCCCTTCTAGATGTTACTTTTTGCATCAACATCTTAATCTGAAGCCAAGTGAAATATTGCAGGCTCCTAATACGTTTACGAAGAAAACGTTAGCAGAGGAACTTCGTATTTTGTTATTAAATTTGTAGCGTCTCATTAGTGTAGTCCTCTAAATAATTATAATAATTAAACACGTATATAAACATTATATATGTCACTGCCATAAGGCTCTCCATTTATACGTACTTTTATTTATTTTCATGCCAGTGCTACAAATTAGTATAGGTACAAAAGTTTGTTTATTTTTGTTTTTTTCTTCTGTTTTTTTTTCTCCTCTACACCTAATTAGTAAGTATACGAGGTATTGTATTTCACCCAAATATTTGAATATTTTATAAATACATGTTTTGAGCCTCCCTGAATTCCCCCTCCCCCAAAATTCCGTGTGTGTGTTTTCGTGTGTGTTTTGTGGATGTATTTGTGGGTGTATGTGTGTGTCTGTGTGTGTATCTGTGTGTATAGGGAGGGGAGCAAAGCTCAAAAACGAAATTACCAATAAATACTAATCTTGCTATTCAAGTTCAGTGTTTTCTACAGGTGAGAAAACTTTCAAGAAAATTCAGCCACCCCAAATTGCTCTTTATAAGGAGGTTTTGATTTTTAAAAACTGTCCATAACGTTTTTTTTATTTACGTCATGTAAAATTGTCAGATACATGACAAAAAATACAAATTTTGAATTTTCTGAGAATAGCCCACGAAGTTCTTTTCATTCGGGAGGAATTTCATTTAAGCGTAAACCATAAGAGATACACGAAATATACTGCACAAAAAATGTAGGTATCTTTAAAATACACAAATTATCTCAAATAACCTTTTTGTGACATCGATTATTTCCAAGATAACGGTTATTATTTTTCTGAATTTGTGATCATGCTTTTTCGAGTACTGTCGCTACGCAGTTGTTTCGCGCGATGTCACTGATAGGGCTAGGACAAATATCGCTTTACTTGCAATGTGTGCAAGTATGTATTGACAGTGCGGAGAGGGGAGGGGACCTGACAGGTAACCAGGAACTGTGAACATCGCCGTCAGAGATGTAACAACAAATTTAATTTAAAAAATAGACATTACAGATACATGCATGTGTATTGCCAAAAATATAAACATTTACGTGTAGTTTTATTTCCTCATTCGTCTGTTTTTCAAATAGTTTATTATATTTCCTAATGAAGTTTTTAAACCTAGAAGGTGTAGTTTGTAAAATGGTATATTAGTATTACCATTATTTTACACAGACCTTCAGAGAAATCCAATTGCTTTTTTTTTTTTTTTTTTTTTTTTTTTTTTTTTTTTTTTTTTTTTTTGTATTACAGTATTGTTTTTACAATTTTCATTACAACACAGAATGTTTTGTAAAATGATATGGGGTTACCAAGGAGATCATCAAATGGAGTAGCACATACAGAACTATGGAGAGTAGGATCAAAAGGTAAAATGGAAGAAAGAGCAGTTAAATACTGCTTTAAATAAATTTATTGGAGTAAAACGATATATTAAAACAATGCATGGTTGCACAAGAGAAAATTGGGAAGAAACTTGGATGCACAAAATGAAGATATTGGAGGAAATAGGTATGTGGGAAACATGGGTAGAAAGAAACAATAAAAGGGTTTCCGTAGGGAAATTAGAACAAGGGTGGAGGAGATCGAAAAGCAAGAAATTCTGAGTAGCTTTTCGACAAAAGGTTATTAATAGATTATTATAGATTCTCAAAAATGCAATGGGGGAGAGAGAAATACATCGAAGTATGCAATAAGAGGCCAGAATGGAATATGCATGGGCTAGGACGAGGGTAATGAACCTAAGTGGTATGATAGGGGTAAAAAGGGGGAGCGATGCACAAATTGAGGTAGATTGTATGATAATTGGCAGTATATTTTGGATTGTAATGATACGGATAAAGGAAGAGAGAATCTAGTACCCAAAAAATGGAATGCTTTCCCATTAGACTTAAAGTTAGGAATAGTTCTAATTCAAAATCACTCGAATACATACACAATGCAGGAAAGTATTTAGGAAAAATGAGGTTGAAATGGTTAAAAGAACTATGAGGTAACAGGGGGGGAAAAGGAAACTGATGAGTGGTGAAAGTAATTAGTGGCCATAATAAACTTCCCCATTATATATAAAATAAAATGTTAAATATAAGAGGGAAGCAATAGATAGAAGCAACTCCAAGAGGTAGGAATATATTAAAGAAGGTATATTTGTTCATTTTTTGTACTTGTTCCATTTTATTTTAGTAGGTTAAATTGCATTGTTTATAAGTACAAATAAGTTATTAATTTATTCAATTTTCTTTACACTTTAGTATTTCTGAATGACACCACCTGTATTGTATGTTTTCTCCATTCGCGGTGAAATTTCACTAACGTTTTTAATGTGGTGGCACGTTATGACTCTAAACAATGAACCTTGTATAGCGCAAAACAGAACGTAAATCCGAGCGCACTGCGACCAACTCAACACTGTCTGCAGTCGAACTACTGTCAACTGTACAGCGTAGTGTTCCGTGGCTAACGAAAAAGACAGGTTACTGGTGCGAAGTGCAGTGACGTAATTCTCCTAGTCCAGTCATGGCCCAATGAAGTAAAACTACAACCACCTAATACATCTATATTCTAAACAACCAAAAACAATTGCTCGTTGAATTCATACAAATGATAGTTTTATCATGATGGTATACAATGTTCAGCCATGCATCAGACTACCATTTCTACGTAACTCCGATTTGCGCCGCAGCCAGTCTTTCTTGTTAGCCACGGGGACTGGAATTTAACCATCTGACTGTCGATTCGGTTTCCTCTATCCCCCTTTGCTGCTAAACAAAATGTGTAATAATACCTATCTGCAAAGTTTCATCTTGGTTAACATGAAGTAGATACAAAATAAAGTATTCATAAAAAAGTTTGTGGAAATTATATAAAAAGAAACGAATGTGAAGTTGTATAAATGTAACACAACAAAGGTTATTTTCTATAATTATACTTCTGTTAACCAAACCACTCGTCAGAAATTCTTTCAGTAAATACGGTAAATGCAGATGGACACAATACTTAGCTGTCACATGTACATAAATTAACAGTCTTACTTCCTTACTCCTTTCAATAAAAATTGTAGTATTTGGTTCATTGGGGCGTGTGTAATTTGAGAATATTTAAAATAAGGGTATTTAACTAATGAATGGGTTCAAATGCATAACATGTTTTCCTGTATTTTCAATTTACATACAGCCTGTTAGAGGTATACGTGCAGATATTTTGATTATTGCTAACTTAGTATGCATCCAGTTCGATGTGTTAGTTGTTTTTTCTCTTCCTTTAACAGTTTTCTCACAAACTAACCTGCTTACTACAAACTTACTACCTCGTGTTTTTCGCATAGTCGTAATTGCGCTGCAAAATGAACAAGGCTTGCCGTTTTGCTTCACTCTTTGATGCGTGACCTACTGGTCTAGGTAGTCCGAGGTCATTGATCCTGCAGGAAGTGTTGGAACTCCGTTCTGGTACACCGTTCGTTATCACGTAACCGTCATTCATTCGGTGCCCCGGCTACTTGGAGTTGCTAACCAAACTAACATACTATTACCAATAAAAATTATCTGTACTTTACCGATAACATTCTGTATAGCAATTGCAGTTTCTCTGCTAGTTTCTCTGTCTCCATGTATCCCTCAAAGTTGACTGTCGCGATTTCTTCACAAGATAAGGTTCTATGATATCTTGCATCCTGCATCGACGTGCACGGTTATTAGAACTTCGATGGCAGTAAAGTCGCGCTCAAAAATCACTTTAAGGAATTTAGCACGTAGCTATGTATTATGCATGTAATAATCAGGTTGTTTACGGAAACAATTCCGGAAAATTAGATTTTCCATTTCTGCGTTAGGCAGTTTTCTGTTTAGAATATTATTTGACATGGAAAATAGATCCGTTTCGAAATTTTTCCCCATATTGCACGTTTCTAGAGTCCGGTTAAGGGAGGGTTTACTGTACTATGTTTAACTTGAAATTTTGTGTTGGCTTCTACAATTTATAGGATTTAGAAACTAGTATTTATTATGCTGTATGATTGCTGCAAACACTAAAGTTAAAATGAGTCCTTGCGGGCAAGTTTCCAACGTTAAACAAAATTACAGACCTCAGTTGCATCTTGAGCTAGTTAGAATAACAAGGGCTATTAAAAGTTTACTCTTTAACCTTTGAACTGTTAAAATTAATTGCTACCAGTTTATCTAGAATGCTCCCCGCAGACTTCCTCAAACTTCACATGCAAGAGTTAATTATTTATTTGGCCTTCAATGTAAATGCAGATACCAAAGTACTGCTTTTCACAATAATGACAAAATAAATCAAAGTTAATTCGGGTTTTATCAACCGGGTGCTTTCTACTTGTTTTTGTTACATTTACCTACCTGTTAAAAACTTTGTAGGTTCAATATTCTAGCTGACTTTAAGTCAGAAAACTGTTTATACTAAAAAGAGTTCCTCTCTGTGCATTTGAGAAACTTGTTGCATTGCTCTACATTTTGAAAATAGCTTCTTGATATTTTAGTTTTGAATGCCGATTCCTCCTATTTTAGGGGCGCTGATTCCAAATATGTTACAGTTTTCTTCTATCACGTCCGTATAAAGAAATCTGATGTGTTACTCTCACATGACTTTCTCTCCTCTTATAGGTACCAATCATTCTTACAAACTCTTATTCCCGTATCTTCTTCGTGTTAGTTGAGATAAACATTTGTAGAAATTATCTTATTGCTTATTTCCTTGTAGGTGCAAGGGAAATATGGGGATACAGTAGGCTTTGTGCGATAATCAAATCTTTTAAAGCTTTGAGATCCCGTTCTCTTTGCACACTTAACATATAAAAAAATGAACAACGATGCTCCGTTTCACGAAAGTTTTTGTTTTCCGAAACTCACATACATAGCAAGGAATATCTCCGAAATGGTTCACCCTACAAGAAAATGTATTGAGACATAAATTGTGTATTTTAGCAAGATCTGCATTTTTTGTACAGTAAGACTGTCTATCTCTTACGGTTTAGTAGTTATTGAAAAGTCTTCCAGAGTAAATACAACTACAGGAGCTATAGCCAGAAAATTCAAGATATAGATTTCATTTGTTATAAAAATATCGTAAACATATGATGACTTTAATCAAAATCGTTAGAGCCATTTTCAAGAAAATCTAAATTTGTGAAAAATTTTCCATGTAAAGGGTAGTTTAGCGTGGGGCTATTTTCCTCAAAATCTTCGTGTCGCACCCCTGAAGGACATTAAACTTAAATACCAACTTTGGTTTTTAACCTACTTTTCGTTTTTGAGTTATGCTGTCCACAGACACACAGCCACACATACGGACCATTTTCAAAAAATGCTTTTTTTATTCAGGAGGTCTCAAAGCATATATTTCCGGTGAAATCTCGACATCAAATTTTTGGGTGGAATACAATGCTTCCCCTACTTACCAGAAAAGAAAGTAAAAACTGAAAACAAAATGTTAATTTCCTCCTTACCGATATATTTATCTCTCTAGAGGGTAATTGTCGGCTTAATAATGTGGTGTAAACATAATGTACGGACATTTTATAACAACTACCAACAATTGACATAATTGATATTATTTTACAGGAAGAAATTTTCTTCTTTTGCCACTTCTTCCATTTGCAGGTACCAGCAGTAGACTGCCATCGTGTTAATAGTCCAACCACCATGGTGTCCTCTTCCAATGTCTTTCAAATCATGGTGAAAATGTTCACTTGTTCCTCGCTGTAAAATCCAAGACAACAAACTGGAAAATGTCGATGTAAGCATGTAGGAAATGTAACTTCCAACTCATGTCACAATCCAGTTTTATCAAATCTTTCAACATGGTGTTGACAATGAGTTATAATCTGTACTCCTAGATTTTAGGACGTTTTTAAAGCTATGCCTGGCTTGCCTTTCTGTCTGGCTCATTGTATCCTCAAAATCTGTGTCGCACATTAATGTCCTGGTCTAAGTTCCGGTAAAAGCATCTGTTTTCAGCTTATATAGCGTCATTCTGAGATAACACAGTACACATGTACTTTAAAACATTCTCTGTTGTTATCTAGGGCACATATAAACTGATTCATGATACCCAATTTTGTGAAACAAATCCTTTATTTCCTCGAAAACCTGATGTGATAGAAAAAAATTGATTACACCATCCAACTTAGCGAAAAAAAAAATGTTGTTTTGGAACATGCATTCATTCTGAAACATCATTTCTAATGCAGAACAGTGTTACTATAGCCTGGATATTTAGACATTTACGAGGGTTGGAACTGTAATAGTGGCAACTATTTATTTTCTACTGATATAAAAGCGATTCATGTTACTAAGCTTTACTGTCATTCAAAGTAATGGCCAGTGTTGTGTATAGCCTGCTGCCAGCGATGTGGAAGTCGTAGGATACCCTCAGCAGCGCCGGTTCTGTTGAGAGTTTGAATGGAGCAGTCTACTGCCTGACGAATCCCTGGAACAGTTCTGAAGCAAATGCCAGAATGCGGATCCTTCATCTTCGGAATCAAGTCAGTCACTAGCACTTCCCAACCCCATCGACTGAACAAATCGGCCACAGCTTGCGCTGTATGCACTAAGCAACGTCGTATCACATTCCTTCAGAACGTGAACCACAGTTATATGGGCTAATCTGGTATCTTGGGCCAGCTCATAATAATTGGCGTCGATCAGTATCCAGTAACACTGCAAAAGTATGCACATCTTCACTGACGCTAGGAGGACCTGGCCACATTGTCTGGCACATCTTGACATCCTTTGTTGAAGGCGTTTACCCACAGTGCCATTGTTCTGTAAGGCAATGAGGATTCTCTGCAAGCCTCTTGAAGACCTTGAGGACATTGTCGTGCTGTACGACCTCTGGCACATTCTATCTTTATCCAATTCTGTTGTTCCTGCTTCGAAAATACCGTGACACTACATTAGACCACTAGCTTATTCAAGACTGTTTCCCTCGCCATTGCGCATGTGCGTGATGTGGTAAAGGAGAGTCTATTTGCTCAGAGGTAAGATAGGTATGAAATTAACGTGTGCTATCAGCGATAATATTACGTTCCATTACATAGCGACCCTGCAGCAGTGTTGCCACTATTAAAGTTCCAATCCTCGTATATCAAGAAAAATATACAGCCAATATAAACAAAACTGATTCTTTACATTCACATGACTTTTTCTACTCATCCTTCAACTAACTGTTCTTACAAAAGCTTATTCTACTTTGTGTTAATCGAGATAA
This sequence comes from Tenodera sinensis, assembly GCA_030765045.1. NCBI lineage: Eukaryota > Metazoa > Arthropoda > Insecta > Mantodea > Mantidae > Tenodera > Tenodera sinensis. The sequence goes on along the minus strand of CM060963.1, from coordinate 67,245,272 downwards.
ACATTTTTAAAAGAACATTTTATTGGATAGTTCAATACAGAAATCATGAGCAATTAATCAAGTCAAATTTTTAAGAGCTAGTCATACGAATTGCTTTGAAATTCCTTTTCCTTTACATGAACCAGTGAAAAAAAAATAACGAATAACAGTTTCATATCTGAGAAAAATTTGCTATTTGAAAATTCAAACCAATAAAAAGGAATATCTTGAAAATTATTAACTCTACAAAATTGCATTGAAGGGGTTTAATAAAACAATTTTTTTGTGTAGCAATATTTCGTCTATCTTTTAGGTTTACCATTTATACAAAAATTATTCAGAATGAAGAGAACATCGGCACTCTTTCCAGAGAATTCAAGATATAATTTAATTTCACATGGAAATATCATAAACATATACTTTAACCAAAATCGTTTGTCATTTTGAGAAAATAAAATCTTTTGATAAATATTCAAGAGAAAAGATAGTTTGAAGTGAGGAGTTTTGCTTAAAATCTTTTTTTTTTTTTTTTAATCCTTGTGATATGTTAAACTTAAACATAAAGTTTGGTATTTAACCGACTGTACAGACACCCGCACAGTGACTCACACGCGCGCGCGCGCACGCGCACGCGCACACACACACACACACACACATACACACACAAAACACACCGACCTTTTCTTATACAGGGAGTCCCAATACGTGTATTTCCGGTGAAATCTCAGTATAGAATTTTTGGACAGAATAGAATAACTTCTCTCTGCAAGTAGGTACATGATATAGAAAGTAAAAAATAACAAAGTGTATGAGTGAAGTTGAGTCTACAGAAAAAGGACTCTTGTCAGAATACTGATATGATAAACCTCGAGGAAAAGAGGTTGATTTATTACTTAAAGAAAGTATATGTAGTACAACTCGAATAAATATCTTGTTCACTTCGTTCGCACTTGAAATTATTATTTTTTCAGTTTAAACAGCTTTCTTGTTTTACTCATCTGGATAAACATTACACTGAATCTTAGATTACGGTTGAGTTTTTTTTTTTTTTTTTTTTTTTTTTTTTTTTTTTTTTTTTTTTTTTTTTGCCAAAGATGCCAAATAGAGAACATAATTACGGCTCACAAACGTATGTATTTGTACCGGAATTATTGACTTGTAAGATCGTAGCCCAGGTATTTAGGGTTCTAACCAATTCGGCTAACCAGAAGACCTTTAGTTAAAAGATCAAATCCTAGGAAGTCAGTTATTCAAGGTTTAGAAAGTTGTAGACACTCTCGTATACCAAGTCTGGAAATTGCGCCATAGCATTTTTTAGTTTTTCAGGAGATGCAGAACTCAATAGCATTTGCTGCAAAGAAAAATTGTGTCTATTGGTCTTAAAGTTCAAACTAGCCTTGGGATGACCGATTAATTTGTTTCTGTTCATAAGAGTGTTAAAACAGATCGGAATCAACAAATAACTTGACATGTTCAAGTGAAATTAACCAAAAGTACAACTTTCACAAAACCACCCGAAAAAAGTTAACATTCAGTTGATTAGACAAACTGAATCACTCAGTCCTTATATTCCACTATCTTAAATATTTAAATATCAAATCCCTAGCTCTCATATATGGATATGTTTTATAAAACTAATTTAAAACCAGCTTTTGCAAGATTTTGTTCTAAATTTAATCATTAGTTCAATAGTGTATCACCACTTAATTGGTTAAACCACAACAAGGCATACAATTTCATAATTAAGGAAACCATAGGCCTAAGTACTCAATGAAAGCTACAATTAAGGGAGAGTTCGTTAAAGGTGATTGTTATTATAATTACGCCGGCAGCGAGGGCGCCAGGCGCCTTCATGGTATTCCATTTTTATGTTGCTAAAGAATTCATTACCCACTCTCCCCCACTGTCATTAAATATGCTATTTAAAAAGTTAGCCACGTCAGTCGCCTTTTGTATGCCCATAAATCCGGAGATTCAGCATTTGAACCACTGCGCCGGTTGCCTCGTTAACTCTCTAATTTATACTGAAATTAAGGGGTTTTATCAAAATAGTTCTTTGAAACAACATAATTCATTAATTAAAGCAACACAATGTTATGATATTTTACTAGAAAATAAATCGTTAGTAATTGTTTTCCTATCACGTACAAAGTAGGTAGACAAAATATAGCGTTTCACCCAAAAATTTGGTAACGTAATTTCACATCGAAATACATGTTTTAGGTCCACTGAATAAAAAGTCGTTTTAGGAAATGTGTTGCGTGCTCACATGTACCTAACTTAAAAACCAAAAGTCCATTAAATATCAAAATTGCTATTTAGGTTCAGCACCTCCCAAGTATGCGACACGAAGATTTCCATGAAAATCCTGCCACTCCAAACTACCATTTACATATCAAAGTTTTCGAAAAACTGTACTTCTCAAAAGCGAAAATAGCATATATTTGAGATATTTTTAGGAAAAATCTTCTGGGATTCGTCTCTGAAGTTCTTTTGATTACGATTGATGTTTGCATAATTCGTAAACAGTAAGAAACAGACAATATCTAACTCACAAAAATGCAGATCTCGTTCAAGAGTGCAGTTTGACAAAGACACTTTTTGTAAAGGTGGAAAAATAAAAAAAAAATAAAAAATAAAAAAAACACTACCGAGGCGTTTTTTGTTATTGGTTTGAATTTTTACACTACTATAATTTTCTCGAATAGGAAGTCGTTATTCTTATTTTTTCTAGTCAAAGAGAACAGTATTTCACAGTCATCACATAGCGATCAGTACTTATAATATTTGACTATCCTTAAAGGTACTAAAGGTTTACCTCGATTAGCATGAAGTAGATAGAGCGCACCGGATGCAATTTATTCCGCAGAGTTCTTTTGCATGCATCGTGGCGGCTCGATTAAGCTCAGTTCAACTCTCACGCCGCAGGTTGAAGAAGCGAAGAAGCTAGAAAGCGTGTGTTGATAGACGGTTAGTTTATCAGTGAAGTAGATGCGTGCAATACAACTGCCTACTATTGAAGGAACCTGCTCCAAAGAAAGCAAACAACGCGGAAAATCCATTTAAATCAGAGCGGCAACTTTCTTATGTTTCTGAAAGTTATGACCATAGAGCCTCATCTGAAGTATAATAATTCATCTCTTGAAAGACGGTATAACAGAGTACATATACGATAAAATCATAGAGAACGCTAAAGAGGTTACTACATCTTTGAAAAGGGCATTCTTTATTTAAAAAATTAGGTTTGTACCAGTGCTTTCTAGATCATTAAAACAAAAGACCATATTTGGTATAAAAAACCAAATTAACTAGTATAACACTGGGTACTGTACGTAAACGTTACTCAGTGAGGAAGAAATAGCGCTGAAAATAAGCAAGGGGGAGACGGCGAAGCGGCGAGACAAACGTGAAGAGAGAGCGAGTGCAAGTTTGCACCAAGGTTGACTTTTCCTAATCGCATTTTGCACCTTACACCGCGCAATGCACCGGTGCATGAACTTTTAGGGGCCTTGAGATAGAGGAATTAAATTTTTAAGCAGTTTGTTGAACAATGTGTAGAGAAATTCATGTGAATGTAGTACATGAGATATTGTAGTGTTAACTAAGCTTTTGCGTGCAGCATACATAGTCCATTCTGTCTGTCTGTCTGTCTGTCTGTCTCTCTCTCTCTCTCTCTCTCTCTCTGGTACTTTTTCAGGTAACCATAAAATATACATTTTTCACAAAATAGTGACCATGTTTGTTCGGAATGCAGGACTTCCTCTACGTGAATTAGCTATACAGAGAATTGGGAGCAAACAGTTTATCGTTTCATTTTCTGCAGGACAAGCTTCCATATTTAAATTTCAGTGGAAAGTTCACTCTATAAATAACCCTACTCTGTTGTCGCTGCAAAGCTAAGAGCATTAAGCCTCTAAAATTTTATAACGTCTAAAGGACAACGGGCACACAGTCATTGACGCTGCACGTCACAAAACAATATTTGTCCATAATATTAATTTTACTGAGTGGGTGCAGGGGGATAATTCCCTTTGCTGTGATTCAGACGGGGCAACAGTGATAACCATTGTTTACCTCGCATTGTTTGGGAAATAATGGGAGCATTAAGTTTGGGACAATGATATACAACTCTTTTCCTCACCGGAAATAAAAGGAAAGCCGAGGGAAGCAAGAGGATGAAGGGGATTGGCTGACGCCTTGCGCTATCAGACCTGTCACAGATTCCATTATCTTGCTGGTACATGAAATGAAGACTCCCCGGAGTGAGGAGATGGGCTCTCTCTAATCATGCCCGTCTTTAGTTATATTCTATTAGATCAAGGTTATCTACAGGCAAGCAGACAGCTGTGACATGCTTGGTTAAAAGCATCTACAGGCTGCAAATATATTAGCTTTAACAAAAGGTTGCTTACAGTATAGGTAATAAAACATCTGATGTGTTGCACTCACATGACTTTCTCTACTCTTATGCTAACCGTTCTTACAAACTCTTATTCCTTTATCTTCTTCCTGTTGAGACAAACATTTGCAAAAATTATCTTATTGTTTATTTTTTGTCGGTGCAAAAGGAATATGGGAATATAGTAGCTTTCAAATTCCATTCTATTTGCACTGTTAACAAATAAAAAAATAAATAACGATGTTCCATTTGACAGAAGTATAGGTTCTCCAAAACTTACAGAAATAACAAGGAATATCTCCGAAATGGTTCACTCTACAAAAAAAATTATTCAGATACAAATGTATATTTTAGTAAGATCTACATTTTTTGTATAGTAAGATTTGGTCTATCTCTTACGGTTTATCTGTTATGCAAAAGTCATCCAGAGTAAATAGGACTTAAGGGCTATAGCCAGAAAATTCAAGATATACATTTCATTTGTCATAAAAATATCTCAAACATATGGCATTTTAATGAAAATCGTTAGAGCCATTTTCGAGAAAATCAAAATTTTTGAAAAATTTTCCATGTAAAGGGTAGTTTAGGCAGGAGAAATTTTCTTGAAAATCTTCGTGTTGCATCCTGAAAGACATCAAACTTAAATACCAACTTTGGTTTTTAACCAACTTTTCGTTTTTGAGTTATGCTGTTCACAGACTGACACACACACACACACACACACACACACACACACACACACACACACACACACACACACACTTGCACACACACACACTCACACACACTCACACACACACACACACACACGCACACACTGACACACACACGGAACTTTTTCTAAAAATGCGTTTTTAGGATTCAGGGGACCTCAAAACATATTTCCGGTGAAATCTCGACATCGAAGTTTTGGGTGGAATAGAATACTTCCTTTAGTTAGTAGTAGAGAAAGTAAAAATCTTTTGTGCTACACTCTGTACTCTTGTGCTAACTATTCTAAAATCTTATTCATCTTCTTCATGTTAGTTGACATAAACAATTTTGCAGAAATTACCTTATTACTGATTTTCTTGTAGGTGCAAGCGGAATATGAGAATACATTAAGCTTTGAGCGATAGTCAAATCTTGTAAAGCTCTGAAATGGCCAAACGGGTAAAAAAGTGAATAACGACCTTCCATTTGAGAAACGTTTTAAGTGCTGAAAAATTCACACAAATAACAAGGAGTATCTCCGAAATGATTCACTCCATACAATAAACCATATACACATAACGTTTGTTTTAGTAAGATCTACATTTTTGTACAATAAGATTTGCTCTATCTCTTACGGTTTACCAGTTATGCAAGTGTCACCAAGAATAAACAGGATTACATGTTCTATAGCTAGAAAATTCAAAATATACATTTCATTTGCCACAAAAATATAAATATGTGGGATTTTAATCAAAATGGTTAGAGCCATTTTCGAGATAATCAAAAGTTTCAAAAAATTGTCCATCTAAAGGGTTGTTTGGGATGGAGAAATTTCCGACTTTCCTATTATATATTTCAATGTACAAATACATCGTAAAAAATAAATAGACCAATAAAATAAATATTTTTCTACTCCTTTCATTAAGTAAAATACAATATGGTTTAAAATTTGAGCCTCTTCAGAGTATTCACCCTTTGCCCTCAGAACAGCTGCATAAACTTTTGGCATTCTGGAGTTAAGACTTTGGAGTGTTTTTGCAAATGTTACAGTCCAACTCCTCTGTAATATTCAACATTAGATGTCCTCAATTTTGTGACCTCTGTCTAGTTCATTCTACAAGAGTTCAATGAGATTTAAGTCAGGTGACGAACTTGGCCAAATCATACTCTTCAGTTCTCCACATTTCTCCGTAGAAAAGTATTGGACCCAAAATTTCGATGCCAAGATTTTACTGGAAATATGTATTATGAGGCTCCCTGAATAAAAACAGTATTTTAGAAGACATCCTGTGTGGGTGTGTATGTCTGTCTATGAACAGCGTAACTCAAAAACGAAAAGTCTGTTAAAAGACAAACTTAGTATTTAGGTTTAGTATTTTTTAAGGATCCGACACAAAGATTTGAAGGAAACTTTTATATCATCAATGAAGAACACCATATACCAGCGGTGCCTTAAGGAAAAGTGTTTCAAGGATGGTTATCTATCTGATCCCGAAGTTTGTCGTATAACACATAGGTACGACTGGATAGCTTGACCGCAATTTTTGCCCTAGCTTGGTTTGGCAGAAAATCTTCAGCGGTTCAAGAAATTATCGCTACACGCACAAGGTAGAGGAAGCAATCGTTGATGTTCAGAACGTCTGGGGTTCTGATTTGTAGGCATTCATTTTTCACGTTGGTTGCGAAGAACCTGAGATAATTTCCTAAGAGTGATGGCATAACGTAATTCAAGTGAAAGCAAAGGAAATGGTAGGACCTCTGCAGGAGATGAAGAACGTGTTGAAGGGTTTGCAGGATACTAGCATTACGTCTCATCAGCCCGAATAGCATTAGCGGAGCTCTCACCCTTGTCTGAACACATTAAGTCGGAGCAAAGAGCAAAGACATTACGGGATATTGTTTCTGATGACGTGCTACCCTAATCTATATTTAGCAGCCTTCCTACTATGGTACGACTGCCATTTTGTCTTACTTTCAAGAGCTTATCACAGTGACAGATATCCTCCGAGCTTGCAACCAGTCTGAAGCTCTAAACGAAGATTTTTCGGAAATTAAAAGCCTTCGAGAGGTTTAAATGTATAATAGTGAGATTCAGGAACGGCTCCGGGGATAGTGCCTCCGTGCCATGGCACTACCTTTAAAAAGTGGAAAAATGCGTATTTTAAATTGTGGACATTCACTCGTGACACTAGTGGCAAGTGGAGGTGTAAGAAGATGGGCAAAATCCGTGCCAGTTAGTTTCTAGCACGGCTATCGTTGGCAGCACATGCAAATCAAACGTATCAACTTATGCACAACCTAAGATAAAGTATGAGTCTAAGGAAGAGACCTCACAAATACGGCATTTACCACTGCTTTGTAGTGTAAAAGTTAGCGGAAAATTGTTTTCCAATATCACATTCGCCATTCATTTCCCATTGTTCGAACTTAAAATTAATCAATAGCATTATCTGCATTGGCAATACTACTACAGCAGACGACTAAAGATGAAATCTGCTTCTACTAGAAAAATGCTAAACACACGTGTATGTGACCTTTTCTTTATATATAGAACACGAATAAAGAAAGTTTTTCCTAAGTAGTCCATTTTCTACATCATTAAAAGAGAAAGTGAAACTGAAATACATAGGAAGACCTGCTTCTGATCTGCCATTAATATAGAACAAAAAGATGACGGTTTTAACCCGTAGGAATTAAATAAGATATTTACACGAAAAATAAATGGTTCTGTGAATGTGAAGTCATACTGCTCGGTAATCTATTCGTAAATTTTACGGTAGCTAGACATATGCTTGGGAGAAAAAGCCGCTAAACTTCCGAGTCCCACGGACGTATTTAGTTCCGCGTTGTTAGGATAGGTAGCGCTTACTGCCAGTGAATGTGCAGTGAAAGAAATGTAGTACCAGTGGCGGTGGTATGTATTATTGCTTCGATAACTTAGCCTATTTCAACCATTTCCTTCATTGATCGCCGTCGGATATTCCCTGCCCGTTGTTAAGGGACGTAAATTAAACATCCTTAAAAATTTCAGTGAAGTAATGCTAGCACTACCAGTTCATTAAGCTAGCCGCCACTGGTGATAATGGAAACGGGCATGCTTGTGAATGAATATATTATGAGGTGTCATTAATACCTAATCAGTTGTTACAATTTCTCATTTTCTTACAACTCAACTTAATGCAACACAGATTAACCAGTTTAAAATTCAGTACAATAAACATTATCTACATGTCACTTTCTTACATGCGAAATCTGAGAACAAAATTGCATTCAAGTGAAGGGCATCGTTATTCTTTGTTGGTCCGAGAGAGAGTGACGGAGGGAGGGAGGGAGGGAGAGACAAAGGGAGAAATGTGGTTTCTGCACATGTAACATCTCCTGAAATATGCAGCTGTATATGTGAAAAGAGCTGAGCACGGTAAAATACATTTGCTGTGACCGGGAACTTCATTTAAACTTCATTAAGCACTCTGCTGTTGTTCTCAGATGCTAAGTTTCTTGTAAATTGTGAATCGTAGAAGTTTTTCACACATATTAACTTTTGTTTTCTATAATCATTTTCCTCCCGATTACCGTTGCTATGAACCAATATTAATGAAAAACGTGCATTCACTTTATATACACTAACTATAAAATTATGAAGTTTTAGAACATTAAATTTTGAATATTATAATGAAAATTATAAGACTAATATTTGCATTTTTTTTTCAAATTTTGTTTTTGCGAATATGTAAACTCATATCTATGTTTACCCTAATTTCTTTCTTACTGTTACTGCCCTATAAAAATTTCAGTGCACTAAAGCAAAATTTAGAATGCGATAGTTTGATTTTAATATAGCTTCAAGGTAATAAAAGTGTTATTAAAATATTATAAAGGAGCACGATAAAACGTATACATGTTTTACCCGAGATATTTAATAATATGAATGATAAACCACATTGCATTATTCTAGCTATCCTTCCATCCTCTACACATTCATCAGCTAAACCTGAGACAAAATTTGACTAGCCGAAAAACATTTGACATCTTCAAAACTTTGTTGGAAAGTATGACTTCAAGTAAATCTGCTAACAACCACAAAGTTTGTCCCTTTTACGAACACCACAAACAATGCTGCACGCAAAACACTTTAGGAGTAACTGATGGGGGAATACCCAGGTCACATGAGTGGACAGTGTGTTATTGTAAACGTACCAAAGTTTGCCTCCGGTGGGCTCAGGATATGGGGCTGAAAGCAGGCGTGTTCGCACAAACTGATGGTTATTCAAAATATGTACATCAGTATAGTAATTACTAATTATGTACACGTAAGCGCGTAGCAGCCATATTATGGTCACACAGTAGGCAGTAATAGATTGTGTTATAATACAGGGGCTGGTGCAGCCAGAAGTGCCTGCAGCTGTTACTCAAGTTTGTTTTTATTTTAATTCAATGAGATAGTAAAGTTACCTTTTAGCGCTGCTGCTTACTAAACAGGAGCCCCGGGTTCGATTTCCGGTACGATGTTTTCTCCCGCTAAAGAGGCAGCTCAGGGGCCAACTGCAGCGTCAACTTTTTGTCACCCAAGAGTTGATGCCCACCTGCGCCGGCATATTTGCGTTCCCCAGGTAGCTCTCTAGATTCCGTCAGTGATCCTTGATCTCCCTGTCAGGTCTATCAAGGATTTCCTGGGATCTTAAGACAGTTTACAGTCCTTTGTGATATTACAACTCATAACTGCTTTCTTCTCGTACCCCTGACTCAGATCTTGTCTTTCTTCTTTTTCTGTCTCTCAAACACGAACTTTGAAGATACAACCATTGAACACACATAATTGCTTCGCTTTCTTTATTCACGACGTGAGGGCACACGCACCTTACACAACACCAAACTGACTCCCTACGACTCATGTCTGTAACTCTCACTCTGTTCGTTACTAAGCATCCTTATATAGCGAGGATGACGTAACAGGTCCTTTCTCAAACTTCTACAAATACGTCGGCTGCCAGATACTTCTCGAATCATGTGGAAAACCCTTTGTGCTGCCGCTTCGATTTTTGTCGCGAGTGGTGTGAGGATGCTTGATCTTGAGAGCCTTTGTTACGCGCCACGCCAGTGGGGCACCGACTGTCCTTTGTTGTGTTGCCGCTGCTGTCACAATATTTTATGTTTCTTTCCTTCTTCCTTTGTAGTAAGATGCTGCCTATTTTTTATGGTTTACCAATTATACAAAAATCATTCATAACGAAGAGAATATCAAAGGTTATGACATGGTAAAGGGTAGGATGGAGTGAGGATTATCTTCAAAGTCTTCATGTTGTATTCTCGAAGATGCTGAGCTTAAATACTAAGTTTGTTATTTAACCGACTTTTCGTGTTTGAAAAGAGAGACGCACAGGCACACACACAAACACACACACACACACACACACACACACACACACACACACACACACACACACAGGCCTTTTTCTAAAAATGTGTTTCTTTTAGATTCACGGTATCTCAAAACACGTATTTACGGTGAAATACTTGCATTGAACTGTTAGGTGGAAATCAATACTTTCTGTATTAACTGGTTCACAATGACAAACGTCGGAAAGTGATTCAACCCAGAAGTCCTTTAGGTGGTCACGTGCTCCAATGTTAGTACAGAGGAAATTCAAATTGAAAAAAGGGTAGTAAACAACTTTACAAAATGTCGTTCATTCGAAACGGCACATCTGGAATAAATAATTTCCCAGTGATAAATATCTAGATTGCCTATTTAGTGAGGAATTGTGTTGTATGAACAACAATTTACAAAGTGTGGAACATTCATGTAAACTCTAATACAATTCCAAATAAACGTCATCGTGGAACTCGCTAGTGTCTACGCTACCAAGGATTATTTCCTTTTAGTTCAGCACGTACGAACAGCGCCAAAGATAATCTTTGTTGGATTCTGTATTGTTTCTTGGGGTATGTTTTTCACCTGACCTATCACAGAGCGTGGTTGTTTGACGACACAGCAATAAGTGGGCAAAGATGGCTGGTTGATGCCTTTGCTTTTTCTGAAAACGGTCCAATGATGCATATTTAGAATCTCTATTATTATACGGGGTGTCCCCAAAATACACCAATAACGCTTAGTATATTGTGTGAGACGGCAAACTGATCGGTTTTCAAATAGCAACCCCTGTCCGGAAATGCACGGTTTGGACGCTGTAGCGCATCGGAATGTGAGATGGGTGTACATTCACATTTCGTCAATAAATCCAACATCGATCTGTCTACATTACAAACGGGCTTCGAACTCTGTACCTCCTACGTCATTACAGAACCTATATCATGACATGACCCAATACGTGTGGTTGTCTTTGAAGATTTTCAATCGCTACGTGGACTCGAGTTATAAGGTCCTCCACTGACGTTACAGGAGTGTCATACACCATGCTCGTCATACAACTCCACAAAAATAATCGAGAGGTGTCAGATCTGGTGACTGTGCTGGCCATGGAATTGGTCCACCTCTACCAATCGATCGATTTGAATATGCGACGTTGAGGTGATTTCGCACATTTACATCAAAGTGTGCTGGAGCTCAAGTCGACCATTTCAGCAGCTGTGTACTGGTACATGTGGCACTGCTGTTAAAAACATTACTATGCTGGAAAGTACAGAAGTAGCGCAGTAAAATGTGCACTAAGGACTCTATGCTATTTCGGGCTGCACTCCCCTACATAAAAAGTAATGTTTAAAAAGGCTAATTAACCAGATATTTGTAGTTAATTAACCTCAAATTGAAAATTATCTAGTTTTCGTACGATCTATTTGAAATGTATGCATATCGTTTAAAATCCCTCATGAAAATGTGCATGTGGTTTTATTTTCATGAACACTTACTAATTTTGCAAGATTTAACCGAAAATTAGCAGCAGAAAGCATTTTCGATCCTTTGTTATATTCGAGACGTTGGATCATAAAAGTCACGTGCTCTTATTATACTCCACGTTTGTGTAGGTGAGAGACTCTGCTCCCAACTATTATTTCGGCTACCGTTAGAGTTTAAGATCTGACTCAGCAGCTAATACAATTACAGTCTTGGACAGAGAACCAATCAGAAGATAGAAAAAATTACTGGATGGAGGAAATGTCACAACATTATTTAAGTTGGCTTTTGGGGACATTTCGGGAAGTTCAGCTGATACATTCTTAACGTGAACCTGCGAGCGTCGAAACCGATGGGACCCTTAGCAAAGTGACGCGAATTGTATGTGGTGCATAGAAAGACAAAGCTGATATTGCAATCGTAGTGCCTATTAATTCACTCAAATCTGACTATCTATCCGCATTAAAATCAGTGTATCTTATATAATTACGTAGACTTCCACGGCCTTTGTCCATTACTTCTTTCTTAGCTTCCGGTGTGGGCCGCTTCCGTGTGGCTTTTTTTTAGAAAATTAAAAATTTTGCCGACATTTCGCCGTAAACTATGTTCGGCCTTTTCATTGGGCGACTGCTAAACTCATCCAATTAGTCACTGCCTACTCTAACTGTCCTTACTGTCCCCTCCCACTTGTAATTCTATTGGTTTCTTCTCCTCCATTAGGAGTTGTCCTGTTAATAAGGTCTTCCATGTCGTGTTGAGTGGTTTGCCCGTATCACGATTCAAGCTGCTCTTTTCTTTAAATATTTCTATGCTTTCCCTCATTAATCTCTGAGAGAATTTGTCACAAATAGCGAACATTTTAAACTATCGAAGTCAATGTGGTGGCCGATGTTTTCTGCATGTTCCGCGATGGCAGATTATTCTGGTTGAGGAAGTGTCATGTATCTTAAATGTTCCTTTTTTCTTGTATTGATAGATATGCCACATCACCCTCCAGCAATAAAGGACCCATTGAGCGTGCCTTACGTTGTGTGACAAAGAAAATCTGGGTTCAGAACTGAAACATCTCCGAGATGTACTAAAGGCTAACGGCTATCTGAACCGAGATATTAACGCAATAAAGAAATATCAAAATGTCGAAAACACATGCAAGGAAAGCTTATGTACCTTATGTACGAGGAGTTACGGAAAGAATTACAAACACATTGCAATATTACAAAATTCAAACAAGATAAACATAAGTTAAAAAGCCACGTTTCTTTATAAAATCAAAGATAAGAACCCTTTGCAAAATAATCCGGTGTGTGTCAACCTTAAGGGAAGAGAAGCCCTCTCCTAGCCTTAAACAGAAACATTGCGGGATATTGCCGGATTCTGAACGTCGCACTACCCCTGTAGAAATGCTACACAATAAATGGCCGTAGTTATCACCAACTATGGTGGGGAGAATTTTAGAAACAGTTGCTAGTATTGATGCCAGTTGAACAGATGGTATGTCACTAAATATAATCACAGAGCATTATAGCGGGAGAAACGTGCCGCAGTTGGTCTTTGGTGTATTTCAGTAAGTTGTGATCTATAGGGAGCAAATATGTCTCTGCCTTCGTCCGCCCGAGCACGCCCCCATCTACCCTCTCTTGCTCTCACTTACACAGTCTCGACCACTCTCACGACTAACTATGTAGTACCCCTCTTCACCGAGTCCCCTTCACTTCACTTCGTGGTTATTTGTTGACGCTACTGTCAATCCGTTTCACCAAGTTCACCACCCATCCAGACCAACGATTTGTGTATACATGGATAGCTGGCCGAACGCGAGCTGTCGTCTGCAGCTGTCCGATATGTTGATTGATGGAAAACGGGCTTTCTGCCACCACTTTCCCTTCACGTAATGCAATTATCTTATAACGGGAACTCCACCATCTGAAGTTTCGCATAACAGTATCACATGTGCTCGTTGTAATAAATGTAGGACTTAATAAGCTAATAGGCGTACTATTTGGTATAATTTATAAAAACGTTTTTACTAACTCGCTTTCTTGTCTGTTAGTCTGTTCGGTACAAGTTTTGCTATCGATTTAGACTATCTTCCCGATGTAGTAGAAACTTGAAACTTTAAATATAGTTCAGAAGTGGATGACAATGCGTTAGTTCTTTTCAGGAAAATCTCCCCACCCCAAACTACTCTTTACATAGAAAAAGAAATTAAACTAACTTTCCATTGAACTAAGGATTTCAAACTTGAAACATAGCTCAGGATTTGATGACAGTGCAATATTAACTTGCTTTCAAGAAAATGTCTCCCTTCCAACTATCCTTTATATGGAAAAAATTTTGAATATATGATTTTCTAAAAAATGACTCCAATGATTTGGATTAAATTATACTTATGTTTACGATATTTTCATGACAAACCAAATGTAGATTTACGGGGAGTAGCCTCTGGAGCCCTCTTCGTTCTGGTGGTGGTGGTGGTGGCGGTCGCGGTGGCGGTGGCGGTGGTGGTGGTTGGGGTGGTGGTGGTTGGTGGTGGTGGTTGGTGGTGGTGGTGGTTGGTGGTGGTGGTGATTGGTGGTGGTGGTTGGTGGTGGTAGTTGGTGGTTGGTGGTGGTAGTTGGTGGTTGGTGGTGGTTGGTGGTTGGTGGTGGTAGTTGGTGGTTGGTGGTGGTAGTTGGTGGTTGGTGGTGGTGGTTGGTGGTTGGTGGTGGTAGTTGGTGGTTGGTGGTGGTAGTTGGTGGTTGGTGGTGGTGGTTGATGGTTGGTGGTGGTGGGGTCGTGGTCGTGGTCGTGGTCGTGGTGTTGGCATTCAAGACTAAAATATCAGAAAATAAATTAGCTAAACCAATACTATCATCTCTTCTGAAAAGAAAGCTGATCACCCAGAGTAATTCAGCATAATTGGATGATGCTAGATTGAACTAACATAGATTTTGCTTTCTTTGCAGCGAATACGAGTCAGTACGCCCACTACGTGTTTAACACTCTTGACCAGGATAACAGCGGTCTGCTTAGCTTCGAGGTAAGTGCATGTTTTGTCAGTTTCAAACACCAGACATAAATGGCTGATTACCTAAATCACGATGCAACATTTGCTGCATTACGTTACCACAATCGAAAGCTGTGATTGTAACAATGACAGGTAGAATGAGTGCGCCCCTTATTTCTTCCGTTTGCTATTGTGAGGTGCAAACTTCACGACTTTCAGTCGTGCCCACTACAGTTCGATAGTTTTGGTACAACGCATAAGTGACGTAGTAAATGGTGGAGTTACCAATAGTATTGGCAGCATATAGTATGGAAAGAAACATAATATAAAACACAATCAATTAAAAAATTTAATGAAAAAGTGTAACATAATGATCACTAAAATGTATTATCATAACTTTGTACACTGTGATCAAAATAAAAATTGTGCTTTTCGGTTCAAAATAACATTACTCGTGATTACTATCAGTGTCTTCGATCTGAACTGTAGTATACTTAGAGGAGCTTTCAAATGTTTTTGGAGACACGGATGTTCCTTAGGTTAAGTGGCCCTTTATAAACTCTCAGTTTCGCTTCCACTTTCTAGAGGAATCTAGTAAAACATAACAAGGTAAACAAGCCATCGATATGAGGCAACGCCGGATAGGTATGCAACACACCTTACGTACAGGTAACGCGGGTAGGTTCTTAACTGACCAATTCTACTAGGAAAATTACGATAGTCTACACGTATAGTCTACGGTAGCCTAGAAGATGCATGACGTCTGTGACAGGGATCGGTTGATAGGTCGCGGTGAACCAACTCCTTGGCCACTACGATCATCAAATCTAACTTCTCCTGACTCTTTCGTTCTGAACTACATAGAGTTTCGTTCGTGAGACTAATACACATTTGGAGAAAGACCTATTTGTATGACTTCTGGTGAAGCAATAATTACTCAGCACACACCAGATAATTTTAAGCGTAACATCCTTCAGAGGTTCTGTTTGCAACAAGCGGGGCACGTAGGATGCAGATAAAGTGGGAGATTTGAATCATGATATTTCACCCTGCCTTCTGTGAATATCGAAACATGCATTGCCTTACATGACTTCCATTCAAAACTTGATATACTATGTTCCTCTAAAAACCTATAAATAAAGTACATATATTGAATCAATCCCTGTAGAGTAATTTTACTTTCTCAACAAGTAGGTAGAAAAAGTAATGTATTCCACCCAAAAAATCGCTGTCGAGATTTCGCCGGAAATATATGTTTTGAGACCCCCTGAATCCAAAAATTTTGGAAATTTTGGAAAAGTTCCGTGTGTGTGTGTGCGCGTGCGTGCGTGTGTGTGTCAATCTGTGGGCAGCATAACTCAAATACGAAAAGTCGGTTAAAAGCAAAAGTTTCTATTTGAGTTTAATATCTTTCAAGGATGCGACACCCTAAACCACCCTCTACACGGAAAATCTTTCAAAACTTTTATTTTTTTGAAAATGGCTCTAATGATTTTGATTAAAGTGACGTATGTTTGAGATATTTTTATGACAAATGAAATGTATATTTTCAATTTTCTGGCTATAGCCTAAATAGCCCTATTTACTCTGGATGACTTTTGAACAATTCATAAACTGTGAGAGATAGACAAAATCTTACTATACAAAAAATATAGATCTTGCTAAAACACAATGTTTATCCAAATAAACTTTTTTGTAGAGTGAACCATTTGGAGATATTCATTGTCATTTGTGTCACTTTCAAGTTTCAGAAAACAAACTTTCGTTGAAAACATCTTGTTCGTTTTTCTATATGTTAACCGTGCAAAGAGAAGGGAATTTGAAAGCTTTAAAAGATATGACTATCGCTCAAAGCCTACTGTATTCTCATATTTCCTTTGCACCTACAAGGAAATGAGCAATAAAGTGTCTGCAAATGTTTATCTCAAATAACACGAAGAAGATATTCTTGGTTACCAAAAAACAACTGTCTTCACCCGACGACGAAATTAGGTGTCGATTTCCGTACCTTGTTTAATGGACAAACAGATGCGAGGTATGCAATTAAGGAATATTTTATACACAAGTTTACAATAAAAGTGCGATCGTTCCCTTCGTTCAACAAGCTAAATTTTTTTTTTTTTTTACAATTTTCAAGAACGTATAAGAATCTTTAAAGTAAGCTGTAAGCACCAACTACGTAGAAATTACGCGCATTTATTAATTCGAGGAACGTTTTTAAACATCAGAATTATTGTTTTATTAATCCAGGTACGTTTAAAAACATTTGCTGCTCCATATTTGAAGTGGATTTATCCAATACCAGCATCAGCGTCTGGAAACCAAACTGTAGGGTGAAGAACAAGTTCTGTGCATTCCGCAGAAGGATGCTGAATATTTTCTTTTATTATTTCTCCATGTCCATCGAGTTTTATTGCGAGATACGTCCCACATCCCTGTAGGTCACGCTCAATGGGCTCGCACCCTTCAACTCTTCTCCATTGATTCAAGTTTAAAGGTCAGCCTGGTAGATCAGCATGTGAAATGCTTTGTTGTGCGAATCATTTTCATAAACGTTCAGGAAAGCAGACTACTGGTTAGCATTTAAAAATGCCAAAAGTTTATTTTTCAAGACTTTTCTTTTTTGCTAAACGTAATTTATCTTAAAATATATTCTTCTTAACCATAGTAAAAAATAAATACTGGTAGACGCATCAAAGACAGAATATATGATCTGCACATACCGAAACTTTAAATATCTACTTTTTCCACCAAATTATCATCTTTCTATAATTTCTAGCGGTAAATATTTATGATTTTTAGGATATTGTGACAATGCGACAAAAGTCCAGTCCAGTTACTTTTCTATCACTTTATTCTTCTCTAAACTTTGGCACAAAAACACAATTCTCTTCTACCGAAGTTAACACAGTCTACAGTATTTCGTGATATTACAATTCCCAACTGTTTTCTTCTCATAGCCTTGACTCAGTCCTTTCTGTCTTTCTTCACATTCTCTATCCCTCATACACGATACAGTCACTCGACGCTCGTTAAAACTTCTTCACTTCAACGCAAGTACCTTTCACGATGACAGTATCACATACACAGAGAGAGAGAGAGAGAGAGAGAGAGACAGCTGTGTCGCACTTACTGAAGCAATGACCGACACATGTCTGCAGTTCTCTCTTGCTATTACCTCGCCTTCTTATACAGCGGGGATGACGTCACATGGTCCTTTCTGGAACTTTTACAAACACGCCGGCTGCGGTGCAGTTCCGGAAAGCTTGGAAAACTCTTTATTTTGCCGCTTGATTGTTGTTAGTCACGTGTTTGTTCGCGTGAGTGGAGTGAGGAGCTTGACCTTGAGCGCCTTTGTTTCCTCGCCAGCCTGGTATGATATAGATCGGAGAACGCTCCAATATCGCCACTATCCGGAAGGAGATATCGATGCCAGGGTCTAAACACTTCTATCGTGAGAGTTCATCCGCCGGTCCTGACGCTGAGATCCTAAAAGTGGAATGAGCAAATTAAATAACCGAGGAGGATAAGAACTTTGGTTTGCATGGTTCCAATCCAGACTGCCTATAAATCAGGGAAGACCATGAGGGAAAGAAAAGAAATGGAAGTAAGCAGACGCACCAAACGTGGATCCGGAAATCGTTATCTCAATTAACATAGTCAGTAGAAAAAAAAAAAACTGGTGCGTTGCATCAAGCAATCTATTAAGGCAGGTCTGTCAAAGACTTTCATAAGAATCTTCGATAGATTTATATCACGGTAGTAAACAACAAGATGTTCAGCGCCTGTCCTGGACAGGTGCTGTCCACAAAGTTACCTAACCCTAAGCTAAGAGGCCTCTCTGAAAAATGACAATGCAAAATTACAAGGTGTCCCACAGCACGTTGTGCAGGGTGGCAAACTGATCGGTTTTCAAAAAGGAATCCGGAAATGCACGGTTTGGACGTTGGAGAGTGTCGAAGTCTGAGAACGAACTGTTGTAACAACGTGTTCCTATTCGTCTTTGCGTCTTAATACGGAAACTATGCAGCCCTTTAGTAATCTGTACACATTGTGTGTGTATGCGAATGAACGACCTGAACATATCTACTGCCTAACAGACTAACAGGATCGATGCATCTCACATTTATTAGACATGTTTTGCCTGCCCTTTTGTTATGTTTAAAAAAAAAATTAACAGTACCTACCTACTTACGCCTCCCACATACAAATTAGACCGCCTCCGTAGCACAGTTGGTAGAGCGCCTGTCTCTGAGACGGAGAACTCAGGTTCGATCCTCGATACCGACGTGGGAATTTTTCCCCGCTGGGAGGTCTGCCACGGGGTCCACTCAGCCTCTTTTAGGTCCCGGAGGGGCCAATTGAAGACCTGCTTGATGAAGAAGTAGCGACCCTAGGTAGTGAAGGCCACATAACTGACCGGAAGGGCTCGGTTCACTGACCATGTTCCACTCTGCACCCACTCATGACGCCTGTGGTGGGCAGAGGTGGGGAACGCAGCGGCTGGACGGCAAGCCTTGGCCCTTCATGGTCTGTTGCGTTGGAGGTTTAGGTTTTTATATAAAAATTTAGGGAATATGTATATATACGAATGTATTTTTCCCAAAATCCTACAATGTAAATCTAATGCACTACATGTTTGTGTGTTGCTTCAGGATTTCGTACAAGGACTCTCCATCTTATCACGGGGCTCTCTCGATGAGAAGCTGCGTTGGACATTCTCTCTGTACGACATCAACGGCGATGGGTGCATCACGCGCGAAGAGATGACAGACATTGTGACAGCGATATACGACCTGATGGGCAAATTCACAGATCCCTGTGTGGACGAGACCACTGTCCGCGAGAAGGTGGATCGCATCTTTCAGGTTGGTATGCCTATAGAAATTAGTCTAAAAGTTGTGTTTACATACAATGTGTTGAACGTGTATTCGTGATGTATGCTGCAAACAGAATTGAAAGTATCCAAACGTATACAATGTGTTTGTGGTACATTTATGCAGACTTTAACAACAACTTCTTGACATTAAGCTGAAACATAAGTTCCTGTCGTTTTTCTGTATAGTGCTTGGTTCCATAAACAAAAAATAAAATTGCTCGAATGTTTGCTTGCCCACATGTCATCACTCCTTTATAGTTTACTTCAGTAATTGGCATCGAGAGGTAGAGCTTCAAAAAATGAGTTATTTGTGTACTTTTCATTTCTTGCAAAAATGGGACCTTTAGCTACAAATTAATTGGATTCTAGCGTGTCTAGAACATACACTTGCCAATTGCTTTTTCGTGCGCGTAAAACGGAAGGTCAGGAATACTGACAGTAAACACTACCTACTATAGTCTTGTGTTGACTGCTCATAATCAAGATCACCCCTCCCCTCGTTACTTGCAGTAGCTGATAAACACACAGACATGTGACGAAACCAGCTTTCGAGTCCTGGCCTGCCTTTGACTTTCACTTGTCGTAGGTGTGAATGCGTGCATGGGCTAATGGAAGCCGATTAGTAAACAATACATTCCCTTGTTCAGTCCTGCTCTGTTACCAGACTGTGCAGATAATTATTCAACAATTTTCAATTATCTCCTTTCACGATAGTTGAATTGGTTATTGTACTTTTATTTGTTATAGTTGAATCAATCATAACACGAAATCTGCATATTCACATCCCTAACATCCTATGCTTGATCTTCCAATGATGCTTCATTCTAGTTGATTGAGAATTAGCAAAGTAAATGTTGCATGGCCCCAATAAATTAATGAGCTAAATGCCATCATGAGTTTCCTTTCGAAGAGGAAAGCGTATATTACTTTCTCTACTGCATAGGTACTATAGTTGGTAGAGGAAGAATTGTATTCCACCCTAAAATTCGATGTCGAGACTTCACCGGAAATATATATTTTGAGGCTTCCAAAAACAGTATTTTCAGAAAAAGGTCCGTGTGTGTATGTGTGTCTGTCTGTATGTGAAGAGAATAACTCAAAAACGGAAAGTCGGTTGGTATTTAAGTTTAATATCTTTTAAGGATGAAACACGAAGATTTTGAAGAAAGTTCCCCCACCATAAACTACCCTTTACGTGGAAAATTTGTCGAAAATTTTTATTTTCTCGAAAGTGGCTCTAACGATTTTGATTAAAATGTCATATATTTGAGATAGTTTTATAGCTAATGACATGCATATTTTGAATTTTCTGGCTATAGCTTACGTAGTCCTGTTTAACTAGATGATTTTTACATAACTGGTAAACTGTAAGAGATAGAACAAATCTTACTGTACAAACAAAATGTAGGTTTTGCTAAATCGCACAATTTATGTCCAAATAATTTTTGTAGAGTGAACCATTTTGGAGATATTCCTTGTTATTTGCGTATCTTTTGGAATGCTTGCTTAAACTTTCGTCAAATGGAAGATCGTTATTCATTTTTTATATTTCAACCGTGCAAAGAGAATGGAATCTCAAAGCTTTAAAAGATTTGTCTGTCGCTCAAAGCCTACTGTATTCCCATATTCTCCTTGCACCTACAAGAAACTAAGCAATAAGATAGTTGCTGCAAATGTTTATCTCAACTAACACCAAGAAGATAGAGGAATTAGAGTTTGTAAGAATAGTTAATACAAGAGTAGAAAAAGACATGTGAGTGCAACACATCAAGTATTTTTGTATGAATATGTAATGAGGGACAATAGCTTCACAGTTACAAACAAAAACTGAAATGGTATTTATTATTTCCAGAAGATGGACCAAAACCGAGACGGGGTTGTGACATTAGAGGAGTTCTTAGACTGCTGCATGAGGGATGAAGAAATCTCTCGTTCTATGGCTGTGTTTGATTCATCCTTCTGACAGTCACCAGTTCGCGGCAGACCGCCGCCCTGTTGGTCATGAAACAACTGTTTAACAAACGATGAGCAAGAACCATTCAGTTGTGGATGGTGTTCAAGATTTGCTCAACATGGCTCCAGATCAGCAAGAATAAAGTCAAGAGGAACAGCCATTAGCCTTGAACATTTGCAGGATAAGTGCAAGAAAAACTTCACATACCTACATTATTCATCTCTATCATACTTTCTTAATCACTTATAATAGAAATTTATCTTCATGTTCTCTTATATTTTCCACACTCATAAATATTAATGAAGGCTTGTGTTGGTTACTGAAGATGTTGTGTTCATTTTGCTTAATATTTTGTTAATCATCTCACATGACTGAGAAAAAATGCCAATTTGAAATATAGAGACAAGAATAAAATATTTAAAATAAAATATAAAATGTTTATGGGTGCTCATCTGACTATGGTTTACAGATCACACAGTATCTGTAATTTAAAGGTTGGCTTACTTTCTTGAAATTATGGCAAGATTCATTTACAAATAGCATATAAAGTGCCAATTATTGTATGAGACCAATAAAATCAACTATAGTGTTATCCAGATTTTGTATCTGGACAACAATTAGGGCCACAATTTAATGTGTAGAAAATATATCCAAGACAGAGGGAGAATATCTATAATGGATAAAAATAAGCTGTATCTCCCACTTTATACCAGTGTGGCTAATAGCAAAGGTTTTAGAAAACTTTCATAAACAATTAGAATTTTTAGGTATGCTCTCTCTCTCACTGCTGGCCTCAGAGATGAGAATTTTTGAGAATTTTGCACTGACAAATAATAATAATAATACCTACCATTTTTCTAAAAATAGCTAATTTCACTACATGGTATGTTATTTATGGCTGCACAAAAGAGAAAAGATTAAATAAAAAAGGTATTTTTCAAATGTCTGTGCAACATGAAGTTAGTACTAAGAGTATATTTTATATTAATTTCTAGCGTGATGTTGCAAAATCTATGTCCTACACCTAAGTAATGCTAAATTTTTCTTTGGTTTTATTAGATACTATCACCTTAGCTCCTTTTTTAAACAGCATTGCTTGTACAAAATATGATTTAAGGCAGGATAGTAAAGTTTCTATTGCACATCTCAACTATCACCTTTTTTCAGATGAAATGAATATGACATTTGAGAAAATTTAAGCTTCAGCCAACTAGAAACTTAATTACTTTATCATTCTTTCACATATTCCTGAAGAATCATTATAAAAATTTCTTGTGTTTCTTGTGTGTTTATTAGTTCATCTTGACATCACCAAAAGCTTAGCTTTACGTAAATTTATTCTCTAAAAACACAGTTTTTGGTTTATATGTTGTATGCATAAAGATATCCATCAAGCATAAACGTGGAATATTGCATAAATAAGTTCATATTAGTTTGATTTAATCTGTGCCAACATAAAAGAGAAATCATCTTTCAAGAAATTGCAGTTGGAGTTCATTTGTTGTTCCTCTAGCATTCAGTATCCTTAGAATGAATACTTATCAACTGCCACTATGAATCATCATACCTTTGGAATTCTTTTCACTCTGATCCTTTAATATATTATACAGCATTGATAGCAAGCCTGCAAATAGGAGTTATATCAAAACATTATGAGACAAAATATGAAAATTAAACATGGTGTCATTCAAAATGTTTGATCATGAGGGTCACATGGAATTTGCATATCAACTTATAACATTGAACCAAAATTCTTTTCCACATTTTCTTGCATTTGTAACTGGAAAAAGCATGTTTCTCCTAGACTCTAGGAATAAGCAGAAGAGATTGTTGAACTCGTTAGAACTGTTGTTCAAGGTGATTGCCATCAGTTGTTACTGTGTGGTTAAGGTAAAATTGTACCGATGTCATTAGAAAATTTCAAGCTGCAGCATTACTTTATACTATATAAGTAGTATCCCTCACGGCCTCCCTAATCCTACTGCCTTTTAGAAACTCTGAATTTACAACAGTGCTTAACGACTTGACAACTGCAGATCCTTTTGCTAAGCATATATTGAAAGACCCCTATTTCTTTCATGTCAGTAGCGAAAGAAGGGTGAGGGAAAATCAATATTGTAAAATTTGTTAAAATGTGTACCAACCTAAACAGAATTGCCCTTCAGAGTTTTCATCTTTTATTATTGTCTGAAAGAAACGTTGGATAATACTGTGATGGGCATTATTCAAGAGAGGATTAGCTTTTCTCTCCGAACTTAACATCTGTAAATCAAATAAACCTCTCTTCAACATTCTCGCCAACATTTATGTAACAAACGGTACAGAGTTGTTCTTCACTATTAATGTCTGGATTTTCATCTAATATTAATTAAACAAAGAAGCATCAGAAATATCTTTTTTAATTCCATGTGCCATGACGGCACTCACATTTGAAATTAAGTTATTCTGAATATCAGGTGAAGTTGCACGAGAAACAGTCGACTTTTCCAAGTGCTCTTTCAGAGAGGCGTTATATATTGCTAATTCATTTAAATATTCAATATAATTGCCTCTGTTTGAAGATCCTTCATTCTCATTGTGACCATAAGAAACAAATGCCTATTTTCCTAGAAAGCATACAGCTAATGCAAAATGAGAAAGTAAAGCTCTGTTCTTTTCCACTTCAATGTTATGCTGTTCAACTGAGAGCTTATACTGATTATTCAATTAAAATTCTATTCTTGGAGTTATCCCGAACATTTTTAGTTGTTTTTCACATTTGTGATTACAAAAATAGTTGTTTTATGGTGCCTTATAAATGTTATTTAAATCTTCAGAATTGCTGGAGTTTCAAACTCACTTTTCGTTAGAGAAAAGACCAACAGAACATTTGTTTGAAGTATTATGACACAGCCCAAACTCACTTTCATAAACATGGATGTCAAAATACCTTGTACATTTTTTAATGTTCATCATAATACTGAGTGTGGCCTTTAGAGGATCTGCTTTAATTAAATATTGCTTTTTAGAGAAATTTTTATGTTTTGGAGGTTCTTACGTTGAGTTTGTTGATCACACAGCAGTTTATTTTGATTTTCCTTACAACAACGGCATGAAAATGCAGTTGTGTTTACGCTCTAACTCTAACTTGTGTTGTGAGTCACGGATGCAACTGCCTCTCTTGCATACCTTTGCCTGGAATCCATGCAGATCTTAACCTACATTTCGCTTTAATAGTAAGTAACCAAATGTCCAAATCATGCTCAATTACTCTCTATTCACGACTTTAAATGCAATAATGTGAGCACGATTCTTAACATGAGATGTGGTCTAGCGCGGTAAATACCTTGGGTCAGAATCAGGTGCAGAACTCTACCATCCTCTAACTGATGGCAGATGACTTTGACCCAAGCTTTGTTTCGGAACATACTGCTTCAGAGCGGGGCAAGTTCAAATCATAGTGTTTAGGAAAACCTAATTTTTATTGACATTAAAACCATTGTGAACACAAAATTATAATGAACACCAATTTGGCAATCAGTTTGAGGAAAATTATAGGGTATGTAATACATCTCCCACATCCATTGACGCTACAACTCTGATGGTTGTTAAGGGATGGTACAGTCAATGTCCTGTCCTCTGTGGTTTGTTGGACCAACAACTAAAGCCGCTGAACTACACAAGAAGAATTAAAGCAGCAAATTACAACCTTGTATCTTTGGAAACGCTTACATAATTAGCTGCTATTTTCCACACCACTCCTTCAGCTGGAGGGTGAATCAGTTCCTATATGTGACCTGTAGAAACACAACCAGGCGGTCAGTATCCAGTGACGGACACAAACAGCCGATTCCATGGCAGTTTCTAAGTCATACCTTGAATTTTCTGGGAATGTTCTCAGAAGCCCTCTTCATTCTGGATAACTGGATAACTTTTGCATAAATGGTAAACAGTAAGAGGCAAAAGCTTACTAAACACAAAATGTGGATCTCGTTAAAACATACAATTTATGTCAAATACTTTTTCTTTCGAGTGAATCATTTGCAAAATATTTTTTTTATTTGTTTGAATTTGACAATACTCATACTTTTCTTTCAAATAGGAATATGTTATCCGTTTTTTATCTCTTGCCCTTGCAAAGAGAACGGAATTTCAAAGGCATCGCATAGCAACCAGCTCTTAAAACATTTCACTATCACTTAAAGCCTACCATATTCCCAAATTTCCCTTGCACCTACAAGAAAATTGGCAATAAGATACTTTCTGAAAATGCTTGTATCGATTAAAATGTAGTAGATAGAGAAAGAAACATTTACAAGAATAGAGTATATGAGTGAGTATAGTTCTACATATATTTGTGAACAGTTTCCGCAAATTGAACTATACTAAAAGTCTGTATCGCAATAGGTTACACAATGACCACTTGGTGGATCTTTTAAGGCGATGCATTTCAGCCTTGTCACCAAATATTGATAGACTTCTTAAACATAAGGAGTACCCAAGAAGTCACTAATGAACAGATGTTTGTCGCATAAGATTTGAAAGGGCTTTAGTAAATTGAATGCAATGTACCAAACCACCACTGCAGCACAATGCACAGCTGGGGTTAAAAATTAGCAAAGTTAGGTATAGTGGAAGGAGGTAAATCCAACCTCCTTCTTTTGCAAACTTTGGACATCGCTGGTCTGCAGATAAAGATAAAGCAGAAGCCCAAACAAGCATTATTTGTGCATTTCCAGGCACACAGATTATGGATATGAATACAAATTTATTGAATACCAAAGCATATACATCTTGGGTTGCCCATGAACTTGGGCCCCTAGCCCTTCTGTCATTGGACAGCTCTCTGCGATTCTCTACATATAATTTTTGACGTGTTGTGTTTATTTTTTAACTACAGTTAATTAACCTTGTTCAAACCTGTCTGTTTAACTTTCACCTTTTGACTCACTTATTTTCACCAAATTCTCTCATGCTATCCTTTTCTCTGAGATCATTATTATTTTAATTTGACAGTTCCATTCTAAAATTTATTTTCCCCGTCATTTCTTATGTTTTATGATCATTTGTTACCTCACCTCACTGATTCACTTTCTTCTTAATTCTATATCACTTTCACTTCCTTTCTTCACTTAACTTTCGCTTTTTTTATACCTACATGACTTTATCCCTAAAAGTTTTTATTTCCATCCCTCCCATCAAGCCTGAACACAGCTCACTTAATCACTTGCTCTTCCTTATTACACAGTGTGGAGCACCATTTTCCTCTCTTTTTTCAGCTTCCTATATCTTAACACATCTTCATTATCTGATATCCACTGTTTTGAATTAATATCTTTCCAAATATGAGCTGGTCTTTTCTGCTCGTCCTTCTTCCATTTCACTCTACCCACATAGCTAATGCCTACCTCTCTACCCTCCCATTCCACCTGGTCATACCCCACCTCTTCTTGTTTACCCAGTTCTACTGTGCTAACTATCTAAGGAAATTGATATAACTACTGAAGAAATCAAGAAGTAATAGAGCTTATGAATAACATTTTACAATGACTGCCAATGACAGGAAATGCATCTCCTAAAATCAACAGAAACGCTTAGAGACTGCAAATTTAGAATCTTCATTCCATCAGTTGTATTTTAATGTGATTCTCTGAAAAATTTTCCTGCAGTAACAAGTTTTTAGAATCTTTGAGGTTATAATTTTTAGAGGCCACTATGACTTACTATATTTTAACTACTCTTGTAATTTTATTATTACATTTTCTTCCTAATGAAGAATTTAAAGTTGGACCCTTTGAGTGTAACTTGGAACGCTGATGCAGTCATATGTTATAAAACAGCAAACTATATATATTATAAGCGACAAAAGTTATTAATAGTTGCATCTTATAACATAGAACATATTTGCTGACGCTGCCTACTGTGATCAAGACTTGATTTTGAATGGGAATGTAAATTTTCCCCTGGTTACATTGGCTTGAATGTTGTAACAATTCTCTTTATGTCAACTTTCAACTCATCATCTATTAGTGGGAAGATATATGTACATATTTCAGAACATGAGAGAATAGCTCAGTTTTATTGGAATCAATCATTTGTTCAGGATGTCGGCCACCTCTTCTAACTACAATTTTATGTCTCCCTGGGTTCTCTGTCATGTTGGTTCATTGTGGATCAGAGTTAAATGAGGCTGTACACCATTCAGTGACACTCTCAGTTCATCAAACTATTCATCAATAATTTTAAAATGTGTCATTGCCTGACTCATCTTTATGTTTTAACACATTTTGTTGGTCAAGGTATCTTTGTTCCTTACTAGAAAGGATCTCATTAAGTCACACTGGATAAGTTATTGAATCATAATACAGTTTTACCCAATCTATCAAGCTGAAATTTTATAATAAATTGAATGTCATGCACAGTAGTGCAAATCCCCAAATGCCAGCCATGGTCATACATTGTACTAAATTGCTTTTGGTCTTTTACTGATAGAACATATTGCTCGTGCACCCCTTTGTTTGAATCCATTGCAATTGGCAATAATTAATATCCACTCAGCAATGGTCATGGGTGTCAGAAGACTTTTTTTTCAGAAGGTGGGGGCCATGTTGGAAGTGCTAAAGAAAAATTGTTCTTTACATCAAAATTAAAACAATAGTATAGTAGTCAGCAATTGACTGCACATCAAATTTCTTAATTTCCATGGGGAGGATTTCAACACCCCCCCCCCCCCATCCTCCTTTATAAAGCTCATGGCAATGGTTCCAATTGGTTACAGAGTTTTCTTTCTTTAGTACATATTTCTACTTTAGACCTAGGTATTGCAGGTGAATAAATACTTGTATTTTCAGAAGCAGCAAAATGAACTTTCACTAATACAAGAATAGCATTCACAATTCAATAAGTACTATCTAGAGCTATCTAGATCAGCACTTTATACTATCTCTTCTATCTTAACCTCATTGCAAAGTTATAATTTTTAGGACTCAATGTTTATTTTACCAAAACTTCTTTGAGTATTGTCTTACACAGTTTCCATGAACAACTCCAAAAATAAAGGAAAACCTTTTAAAAATTGAATGCTAGACTGCATGTAACTCGTTTTTTATTAGAATAAAATTACAGGATTTACCTAGTAATATTTTTGAAATTGAATACAACTGGCTACATACATAAATACTACCTGCTCTTCAAACAACATTTACCATGTTACTGAATCCTACCTCACTCTTATTTCTCTCAAGAAAAGCTAAAGAAAGAAAAGAATAACCATGACAGGTGGTTGCTTCCTATTGCATATGCAACAAGGGCATTGATGCTCTATCAACTGTTTCATTTTGCTGACACATGCAGTGCCCAGAAGTTTATCAATAGATTGTTGTTCTTGCTGAATTACATACAGCACTATTCTTAAAAGAACCTTAATCTACAAGCTTATTAAATCATAAAATAAAGTGAGGCAATGTAATTACAAAAAATATTATTCATCTTCACCAGCTACTGCACTCACACTTTACAAGGTTTAAGTAAAGGTTCTAAAGGATCTGTGTAATACAAGAATAAATGAAGAAGCATGCCTCAAGTTCAATTCCAAATATTTAATTAACTTCTACTTCACTGTTAAAATGCTTCTAAATAAATTTTATCACTATTCTATCACATTACTCTATTTTTGAAAGATGATTTGATTAATCTATGCCATTAATACGCATTGTTGATGAGATATAGATTGAAAATTTATCTTAGTAACCCATGAGTCTTGAGTGAAATATTATATGAATAGGTTAAAAGATCCTTCAAGCAGTGTTATGATGGGAGAACAAAACGCTTACTAACTGGCTATGCAGTGTTTTGCCTGTCCTTATCCTTGGCACTCATTGCCATCTGCCGCTATCATAGGAAAGTACGGATGAAACCATAAAACATTTTTAAAGGCTTCACTTACCAACTTAATGAAAGAAGGTGCTGAAAATGGCCACCGTCACTGTCCATACATTTTTGGCACCTCTTTAGGAAACTATCCATTACTTGCTGCAGTTCATGATGAGAAATGCTGGCAACTTCCTGGCAGATAGTTTGCTTTAATTCTTCCAGGGTATGTGGATTTGTCTTGTACACTTTATGTTTTAAGCTATCCCAGAGAGATCACAGGGGGTTAGGTCAGGGTACCAAGGGGGCTAATAATTCTCCTGAAACATATTTTTAATTGCTCTTATCGAAAGATGGCAGAGCCTGCAGAGCCTTGTTGAAAAAAGGTAAAATCATACCTCCTGTCTATTACTTCCATAAAAAAAAGGGGGCAAATTTGTATTCATATATGTATGGGTGTCATCTGTTGACTCAAAAAAATTGGCCCTATAACTCAGAACCTAGTATTACCCCCTTGTGACAAAAAAATTGGTGTATGGTGCATCATTAGCAGAGAAAGGTTTCTCACAGCTCCAGTAAGCGATGGTGACCAGTTTCAGCATCTCCTTTAAAAGTAGTTATAAAAATGTATGGTTTCATCCACGCCTTTCTATGGTAGTGGCAGACAGGCAAAACACAGCACAGCCAGTTCATAAGGTTTATGTTCTCCTGGTAAAATGGAAGTATTTAAATATTTTGAAAAGAGGTTTCTCATATTTTTATAGCTTTTATTGCATTAAACACGATCATTTTCTGCTTATATCAGCAGAAGTTTAAAAAGTAATTCACTTTGCCAGCACAAATCACCCTTGTTAATTAGAAACGTATTAAAATCTATCACCTATGTCTCTGTTTTACAAGTAAGGATATGTCTGCTCATGTTGTTTATGCTCTTTTCTTAGTCTTTTCTTTTTTTTAATCATTTCTAGTAGTATAAATGTCAGTCTTCCCTGTTTCAAAGCGTTTAAAATAGCAATTCTTAGATATGTAGAGTACATCTTTGATTTGGAATGCTGGCATTACATTGTAATACAAATGAGAGCATTTTACAAAGTGTCTGTTACAGTGACAGAATTATAGAATTAATCATATATAAACTCCTGTTAAGAACAGCTCAACTTGTTTCTTATAAGCATAACGAGTAATATCATACTCTTTTGCCACATCAGGGCATAAAAATGCACATGAGAAAAGGTTATGATTGCAAAGTACTTTGAGCAACACTGTAGTTCCTAAGACAAGTTTGAGATGATGATAATAATAAAAATATAATAATAAAAACAGAATAATTAAATGAAAAAAGCAAACAACAGCTTTCAGACATATACATTTAATAATTTTTCAGATTTTATACATGCACTCAATAGTCTGATCTCTCATTACAGCTGTTTTAGATAAATGAGTGAAGTAACTAAGAAGTAAACATCAGTGGAGATGACAAATTATTATATTTTAAAGTTTTTGACCTCTTATAATAATGAAATATAGTATTCCATGGCATAGTTATGTTCTCCTATGTTAACTAACATAATACATTCCAACTGCATTTTAAATTTTTATGGACAATCAAAAACATCATATGGGAATCCTGAGTTTGTGCCACTCTGATTACCGAAATACTTGTTATATAAATGTAACCTCTTAAGTTGTATGAACACATTCTAGCTGAAGCAGATTCATAAAAGGACAGCCTATTTTAGTTAAGATTTTACTACATGAGAATCAAAATGTTAGTTTTATCGTACCTACCTAACTAAAATATGTACAGAAATATAAAAAATGTAGTAGGTGGAGTATTTCCTTATTATAATGTTTTATTTATTTATTTTTTACTGTGGTAATATGCACAAATGTTCTGACATTGTTATTTACTTTTAAATTAAGGGATGTAAATAAAAATGTTTAGAAAAGCAAGTAAGGTGTTATCATTATTTTTGGCAGTTATTTTTTGATAATGAATGTTGAGATGTACAAATGTATTTACCTATGTTTGTATGAATGTTTGTACACATGATAAAAAACTATTTACTTGTAGAATATGAAACAGATATGTAATCAATACTACACCTCTATTATAAACTGATACTGCAGGACAGTGAAGCAGACAGCTTATTCCTTAATTTCACATGATTGTATGTTTCATTCAAGAAAATATATAGATAACTCTTGTACTGTCATATTTATACTTCCTTCATGGTGATTTTTTTCAGTTTTTCTAGCATCTATAGTCTACACAATAAAAGAAAGTTGTTAAATGTTTATAATAAATAAATAACACTTTTATGTTGATTTTGCTAGTTAAATGTTCCAAAAACCTCTCCATTCATGAGATACAGGTGTGTACATGTACCCACTGTAAATTAAGATGGTTTTAATTTGTGTTACAACAATGAATATATAAAAGGACATAAAACAGAATTAAAACAGATGTCATGTGATAGATATGTTATTTTGGTGAAAAACAATAAAACATTAACCAGATAAAATGTTTGTGTACAATAATAAAAGTACTCCTTTAATTTTACATTAATTCATGTTGTTCTCTTGACTTTTAGTTCCTAATAACATCTTTGAACCTTATACTTGTACTGAAACCTCAAAAGCCAAATATACAGGTGTCCTAAAATTAGACTCCCAAACTTTGGGATCTGATAGATAACATTATTTAAAACAATTTTTAAGACACTTTTTTTGTTGTGGTACTTTGTTTACAAGAGATATCATTATTGCCTCCCACCCAGTTTAAAAATGTATGGCAAAATAAACATGCAAATAGTAATGTATTTATTTTAGTAAGCCAAATAATCATAGTCCAAGGAAAAAACAGAACATCAAATAAAACACAAACACCTCACTGTTTACAGTTAATCAGCACTTGACCTTCAAAGTAAATGTTGGAACTCATGCCCATTGCTATGAAACAGTGATTGGCATGTCATATTCTGCAGTACTCTTGCAAAATCATCAGCCATTTCTCTGATTTTTCAAGCTGTGTAATGTTCTCTTTAGCTTTGACAGTCTTCATGTGTCCCCACAAACAAAGTGAAGTGGGGTAAGATCTGGGGAGCCAACCAGATGACCCATCTCTGTCTACCCATTGATTGACACACACACACACGCACACGTGCACGCACAGACACAGACACACACACACACACACACACACACACACACACACACACACACACACACACACACGGTACCTACACAGTCGATATCCAAGAAACATTTCAGTGTATGATAGACCACTTCACTTCTGAAGACGACCCAGAAAGTGATTCAGTCCAACAACGGGAGATGCTTAAGCTGTAAGAAGAACCCATAAATATACCAGACAACAGAGAATTCACAACTGCAGGAGTGCTTCATGTTATTCAAACGTTTAACCCCAAAAAAGCACCAGAAGAAGATGGCATAACCCAAAATATTAAACTGAGAGCCTTCAACATTTTCCCCTCTCATTTACAGCCATTTATAATAAATGTCTAACTCAAGGATACTTTCCAAAGATATGGAAACTATCGCAAATAATCCCCATTGTTAAACCAGGGAAAGAGGAAAGTCACGATGCTACAAAGTTCAGACCAATAAGTTTATTAAATATCGGAGGGAAAATACTAGAAAAGTTGATGATAAATGGAATAAAGTATCATATATACTCCAACAATTTGCTCAACATGAACCAATATGGATTTATCCCTCAAAAAAGCACTGTAGACGCAGCACTGGCTGTCAAAAAGTTCATAACAATTTAGACCAGAAAAATAGTGTAATAATTACTAGCCTAGATGTGAAGGGTGCATTCGACGCTACTTGGTGGCCTGGTATACACCACAATTTAAGGAATCTATAATGCCAGAAAATTATTTAAGTAAAAATTATTTTGGAGGCAGATTAGCCAAACGTTCAATCAATCACAGCACAGTAGAAAAAGAGGTGATGAAAGGCTGCCCCCAGGGATCCTGCTGCAGTCCAGGGTTCTGGAACATCTTATGTAACTTGCTACTCAGTTTAGTATACAAAACAAAGTAAATTAGTAGCCTTTGCAGACGATCTAGTACTGATGACATCAGGAGAAAATAAGGAAGTAGCAGAAATGTACGCGAATGCCAATCTACACCAAATCGAACATTGTGTAAAACAGCATAAACTCCATTTCAAAAACAGAAAATCAAAAACTATTCTTATAACAAAGAAAAGAAAAGAAGAAAGGAGTCAAATAAGAGTAGGTATATATAAACAACACTATAGTAGAGCAAGAACAACAGTTGAAGTACCTAGGTATCTTGTTCGACAACAAGATGACTTTTGATATCCATATAAAACAAGTCTTAGAGAAATGCATAAAACTGGTAAATGCATTAGCGAAGTCTGCAAAGTTGCACTGGAGCTTAGGACAACAAGCCTTACGAACAATCTATAAAGGCACTATACTTGCGATGCTGTTATATGGAGTGCAAGTGTGGAAAGAAGCTATTCTAAAAAGAAAGAATGTGCTCAAATACTAGCGAGTACAAAGATTGTTGAATATAAAAATCGCAAAACCTTACTGAACAATTTCGTATTAAGCATCCTGCATTTTAACGGCAGTCAAGCCAATAAATATAAGAATTCAAGAAATTCTAGACATATACGAAAACATACATGTGACGAGCACAAATGGAATTCCGACATTAATCGAAGAAGCCCCGAAACTGACCGAGTGGCCTCATCCTGCAGATAGAATGAGTGTTAGAGAGGCACAACAAAGCTTACTGCAACACAGAAATTTACACTGACGGGAGCAAGATAGACGAAAAAATCGGAGCAGCCGCAGTCATTTTTCTAAATGGAGAACCGGTTATTAAAATATCAACTTAGCACCCATTGCTCAAATAATCAAGTTGAACAGATAGCTATTCTACAGGCTGTTATAGAGCTAGAAGGTATCATTGAACTCAATGTAGGAGAGAAATTAGATGTAGTGTACACCAACAGTCAGATTATAGTAGATCTTCTCAAGACTAGCCAAATCTGGAACAGATTAATAGAAGAAATAAAGGCTAAAATTAAGCAACTACAAGAAAATGGACAATACACATAAAATGGGTAAAGGCCCACGTGGGGCTACGTGGTAGCGAACTAGCAGATAAATTAGCAAAGAAAGCCTCGCTAGAAGATAACAGAGAGATTATCTACAATAAGATCCCAAGAAGCCACATTATAAAGGAAGCAGCGGAGAGAGCACTACATACTTGGCAACAACATTGGGACTCAACCACAAAAGGAAGAACTACCAAAATGTTTTTCCCCTCAGTGCAAGAATGCCTAAAACAGAAGATACTACTAAATGGACAAATTACAGCAATATTAACAGACCACAGAAAAACAAGAGAATACTATCATCGGTTCAAGATAGTCTAAAGTGCCCTGTGTAAGTTTGAAAATCAGAACCAAAATGTAAACCACTTAATATACGAGTGTTCTCTCTTAGGTACTGAAAGACAAAAACTAAAACAAAGCATTATAAACAAAGGTGGACAATGGCCTGTAGCAAACAATGAACTTGCAAACAAATACATTAAGGAATTTATATATTTCATAAACAATATCAATTTTGACAAACTATAACAAATATTGTAAATCACAAAATCAGTCAAATAGTTTAGGTTGTAAACAGTTGCTTACAACTTTAACTTAACATATAGTAACTTCTAAAAATTATGCAAAGTAACCAAGAGCATGTATAATATTACTAAGTAATGGGGCATGCTGTATATTAATAATAAATGAAAAACACACACACTTTTTCTGTGTCGCTCACTACCTTCCAAACAGGAATGAAATTTGGGACTTCTGGATATGAAAGGGAAATATATTAGAAGAAAGTGCCTTCATATCAACTGTTAAAAATCAGAACCAAAATTCTCAACAGAATTTGATACACATATTAGAAGACCGAATGAAAGTAAAACATGTGGGCAGAGTGAAGTCAGGAAAAATCTTTACAATTCATTAGAAATGAAAGAAAGAAATAAAGTTGTGCTTCTCTGGATATATTTCAACAGGTTTTTGAAGACAGCTTTCTTTGAATGGGTATGAAATGCTCTATTTTGACAATGTTAAAATGTGGCACATGTAAAGAACATTTTCCCAATAATTGTACAACCAAGATGGGCGGTGAAATGAAACCTATAGAGAATATCATTTCCATGGCAGCTGAAATAACAGTCTTTCAAAATGTAGAATAGTACTGGAAAAATCATTTTGTAACAGTTTTCTTCCTATGTATTGTGATGTTTAATTTTAAATAAATTTAGCAAGTGTTAATTACTTTCAGAACGATTATTTTAAAGTATTACAATACTAACAACTGAAAATTCATTTCAAAATACTATTAATACTGAAAAGTGTTCCTTAGAACAGGAAAAATTAAACTTACAGGAAGTGAACTCCAAGGATAAAACATCAGTAGATACCTGTACCATAGATTGGGTCATCAGCATACCCTTCCTTTTTGAGTTATAATTTCCATTTTGCATCCCTTTTTATCTGCTTTGGTTAATTTATTAGCTTATTGAGCATTCTCCCCTCCTAAATCTTTTATCATACATTTGCTTCATTGCAACAACAGTATTTAAGCAAGCACTTCAAACCCAACAATTGCATCAATTCACATTGTATTATATTCTCTTCATGGAAGTGGCCACAACATCACATACTCCAAACTGTAAAACATTAATCCTTAGAAATACATAAGGGCAATCCATTAGGTAAGGTCTCGCAGAGCTTGCAGACTGTGAAATATGATCTATGATTTAGTTTTAGACAGCAAGAAACATTTCAGAAGCGGACATTCATCGAGAGATCAGTGAAGTGTACGCAATGAGTGACAGCAAAGTGTGTATGTGAAAGAGAGTTTTTAAAGCCAGACAGGACAATATTCATAATGAACCACAATTAGGCCAGCTGTTAATGATCACAGAAGATTCTTTAAAAATCTTTGTAAATTTTTTATTGGCCCACGGATGGTAAGTAAACTTTTTAAAAATACAATTATCTTTTATTTTTTTTAGGGTTGAAACTTCTTTAACAGCTTTTTGATACTTAAATTTTTCTATCTTTTTATGTATAAAATCTATATGTTTACACGTACTGCCATGTTTATTTTTAGGTTAGGTTTGGTCAACAATGTGTGAACTCACTTTTATGTCACTTACTGATGGCATTGCAGTGGCAGGTTGGTAGAGGAGGAGAGAGAAGGCACATCTGAACATGCACATAAGTGTCATGCACTAGTAATTTGTTCCATGAAATACAGTACTATTTATAGTGCATTGCATGTAGCTGTATGAATAGTGCTTGCAACACATATTTATTATGGCCAAATGTCCTTGTGAACGGAAGAGTACATTGTAAATGCCAAAATGAGTTTTTGGCTCATTTTATTTTGTAATTGTTTATCTATGTGCTGCATACTTTTCAATTGCTTTCCCTTATCTAAGAAGAGATAATACTAAGCCGAGTGATGAGCATCTTGGTGATTTGGTCAAAAAATTGATGCAACCTGACTTGCGTAAGGAAGAAGTGTCAAATGTGATAATTTTTGCACCTACTTGGCTCTCTCTGAAACCCTGAAAGCAAATGCTACAAGTATTGTG
This sequence comes from Tenodera sinensis, assembly GCA_030765045.1. Classification (NCBI taxonomy): domain Eukaryota; kingdom Metazoa; phylum Arthropoda; class Insecta; order Mantodea; family Mantidae; genus Tenodera; species Tenodera sinensis. The sequence continues at coordinate 67,208,002 of CM060963.1, read as the reverse complement.
GCCACAATAAATTGATCTTACAGGGCAACACCAGTTGCTATCAAAAAGGCAAAGTAAGAGTTATATAGCACAATATTGTTGAAGAAGAATGATATCACAATGACTGTTTTTCAGGGAAAGACCAATAAGATTGTCCTGATTCTCAGCACAATGCATCCTTATGTGAAAATTGAGACCGGTTTGAAAAAGAACTAGATCCAGTTACATTTTATAACTGCTCTAAATGTGGAGTGGACATGTCAACCAAAGACTCACAAATTTCTCAAAGTACCATCCAAATGTTGGCCTGTTCACACATTTTACAACTTGCTAGATTTGGCTGGAATAAATGCCTGGATATTGTACAGTGCTCTAAATGAGAACAAACTCAAAAGCAGGGACATCATACTGCAACTGGTAGAGCAGAGAAGATAAAGCAACTAAGAAGACCAGTATCTGCATCACTCCCAAAGATATTCCTATGAGACAAGGAAAGTGAACATATTGTTCTGTAAAGTCTTGTACTGGAAACAAACTGTTTTTAAAGTGTCATGCGTGAGAAAACTGTTTACAACAAGTGCACATCAAAAGATTATTTGTGTTCATTATGTGATGGAAGCCAGTAAAGGCACCCAGCAAATGTAAGTTTTCCTCATAATAATTGATAATTTGTGAAAAGCTGCTTAATTTTTTTTAATTCTATAGTAAAATATTCAGCACTTCAAAGGATAGATTCATTAGTAGTCACAAAAACCACCCATTGACATAGGATAATAAAAAGGTATCCTGGTCGTAAATGACCCAGTCGCAGTTCTAGGCATGACCAAATATCAGCAGTTCTAGTGCTAACCCTTAACTACGCTGGGTTTTCAGGTAGTGCTACTGTGCTGATGGGGTCTTATGTACCTTAAATACAAAAATAAATAAAAATTTTAAATATATCAAATGTTTAATTTAATTTAAAAGGTGAGTTAAATAATAACACTGAACAACACTTACAACATATTTCTCCGGGACGCGTTTCGAAGGTAACTTTCCTCCATTATCAACCGGACAATCACTGGGTTTCCATGGTGCTTGATGGTGCAGATGGTGATGCTTCTTCTATTGTTTCTTCTGGTGGCGGTTCGATGAACTTACTGAAAATGTCTCTCTGAGGAATGTCGAAATTAAATACTCGGTTTCTATTTTTTAAAATAAAGATTTGTTCCCATGCGGACAGTTCTTGTTTTCCGGTTATGTGTTTAAGAAGTTTCGGTTCTAGCTTTATGTCATGATTTTTTGTCCAAAAGTGAAATGCAACCGCTGATTTTTCTAATTGTTTACTCTTAATGTTTCTAACGTGTTCCTTGGATCTAATTTCTAAATTTCTTTTGGTTTTTCCTATGTATATTTCATTACAATCACTGCATTCAATTTGGTATATGCCAGATTTTTTGTTAGGTGGAATAGCATCTTTGAAGTTTGAAAGTAGTAGGTTTTTTATGGAGTAATGGTTTACTGCTGCTAGCTAAATGTTGTATTCCTTGAACACCTTTTTAAATTTATCAAAAGCCCATGGATGATATGTGAATTTTTTGAATATCATTTTTGTTTTTGCTGCTGTGAGAGTTGTAGTTTCTTTTAATAATTTTTTCTTTTCTGCTTGTTTTACCTTTTTATCTACTAATTCTTTGGGAAAGCCGTTTTTTTGTGCTATTTCAATTATTTTGTAATATTCTGTTTTATATTCTTCTGCTGAAAGAGGGATGTTCACCAATCTATGTGTTAAACTATTGAAAATTGCTTGTTTGTGGCTTCTTGGATTGTAACTATTAGCTTTTATGTAGTTGTCTGTCTGCGTTGGTTTTCTGTGAATACCGAAATTTATTCTATCCTTGTTTTTGATTAATTTTAGATCTAAAAATGGTAATTTATTATCTTTTTCTACTTCCACTGTGAAATTTATACTTTTGTCCTGTATGTTCAGAAGTTTTAATGCGTCACTGATGTGTCTTTTTGGAACTATTGCAAATATATCATCCACTTATCGCTGCCAGAGTTTGAACATCCACGGGAAACCTTTTGTGATCCTTATTTCCAATGAACTCATGTAAATATCTGCTAAGAATGGCGAGAGAGGGTTGCCCATTGCTAAACCTGAAGTTTGACGGAAATACTTTGTTTGGAACTGGAAGAAATTTTGTTCTGTGCATAATTTGGTGAGTTCTATGTATTCTGCAATTTCTGACGATGACATTCCAAGTGATTTGAGCCAATTTTTGATCAGTGATGGGAGCTTTTCTATTGGTATACTGGGAAATAGTGCCTCTACGTCAAAGGAGACAAGGGTGTCCTCTTCTGTTAGTTTGAAGTCTTTGATATGTTCTATTAGTTCATAACTGTTTCTTATGCTTAAACTTTCAAATTTAGGAAATGAGTTAAATTTATTGGATAGCCATTTTGCCAGTTTGTAAGTTGGTGAATCTATGCTGCTAATTATGGGTCTCATGGTAATGTCTGGCTTGTGTATTTTGGGTAAACCATAGATTCTGGGTACAGTTGGATTATTTGGCTTAATTGCATATTTGTTTGGTATTATGCTTGAATTTTGTATAATTTTTTCAAATGTTTGAACACAAGTGGTTAGCGGGTTTTTGCTGATTTTTTCGTAGTTACTATTATTTAGCATAATTTCCATTTTTTCTATGTAATTTGATTTATTCATTATTACTATTTTGTTCCCTTTGTCTGCCTTTGTGTATACTATGTTTTTATGTTTTAACGAATGGATCAGATTTCATTTATTTTTGTAACTTGATCTGTATTTTAATTCTTCTAGGATCTTTTTGCACTGGGTTTTTACCGAATTTTGTGTGGATAATGGTAAACACTGTGTTGAAATATTTATGTCTGCTATATAATCTTCAATTTCCGTAGAAAACTGGAGGCACGTTTTTAAACCTTGATCTAAAAGATTCATTTCTTCTTTGGAGAATTCATGATCAGAAAGATTAACCACATTCTCGAAGTTTTATAAATAAGTTTTTGTAGTTCCGCCATTTTGTGCCGTGTTTAACCGTACGTTTGTACGTGAACCCTCTCTGTTTTCATTTTGCATTTTAATTTCTGTATAATTTTTCCGTGTAAATTTTGGCGATACATTTATTAATTTTTCCAATTTGTGTTTAAGTTTCAAAGTTTTTGCTCTCATTTTTCCACTAAGGATTGCCAAATAATTATTTTGAAGGTTTTAGTATAAATTTCACAGTGGAAGTAGAAAAAGATAATAAATTACCATTTTTAGATCTAAAATTAATCAAAAACAAGGATAGAATAAATTTCGGTATTCACAGAAAACCAACGCAGACAGACAACTACATAAAAGCTAATAGTTACAATCCAAGAAGCCACAAACAAGCAATTTTCAATAGTTTAACACATAGATTGGTGAACATCCCTCTTTCAGCAGAAGAATATAAAACAGAATATTACAAAATAATTGAAATAGCACAAAAAAACGGCTTTCCCAAAGAATTAGTAGATAAAAAGGTAAAACAAGCAGAAAAGAAAAAATTATTAAAAGAAACTACAACTCTCACAGCAGCAAAAACAAAAATGATATTCAAAAAATTCACATATCATCCATGGGCTTTTGATAAATTTAAAAAGGTGTTCAAGGAATACAACATTGAGCTAGCAGCAGTAAACCATTACTCCATAAAAAACCTACTACTTTCAAACATCAAAGATGCTATTCCACCTAACAAAAAATCTGGCATATACCAAATTGAATGCAGTGATTGTAATGAAATATACATAGGAAAAACCAAAAGAAATTTAGAAATTAGATCCAAGGAACACGTTAGAAACATTAAGAGTAAACAATTAGAAAAATCAGCGGTTGCATTTCACTTTTGGACAAAAAATCATGACATAAAGCTAGAACCGAAACTTCTTAAACACATAACCGGAAAACAAGAACTGTCCGCATGGGAACAAATCTTTATTTTAAAAAATAGAAACCGAGTATTTAATTTCGACATTCCTCAGAGAGACATTTTCAGTAAGTTCATCGAACCGCCACCAGAAGAAACAATAGAAGAAGCATCACCATCTGCACCATCAAGCACCATGGAAACCCAGTGATTGTCCGGTTGATAATGGAGGAAAGTTACCTTCGAAACGCGTCCCGGAGAAATATGTTGTAAGTGTTGTTCAGTGTTATTATTTAACTCACCTTTTTAATTAAATTAATTACAACAACACTGTTTTCAAACTTCTATGAAAGAAAGATATCAAATGTTATTCAAAAACCATAGTATTATTAAAATATACACTATTTTCTGGTGACACAAGGTTATTAATAATTTCTATATACAAAATGAACAAATAGCCTAGAAATAGAAATAATACCCTTTTCACATCAACTTCTAGTTTTCCTGTCTGGTGAAATACAATAAATGTTTACAACTAAAAAGATTGAAGCAGCATAAATCAACAAATATTGATAAATATTCTGTGACTAAACTTCACTTAGCTTTGTAATTATTATTTATAAAACATAGTACAGTGAAACCTCCCTTCAACAGACCCCTTGTTAAGCAGAAATCTGCCTTAAATAGAAATATTTCATGGTCCCACGAATTTAGGGTTGAAAAATATGCTATATTGTCTTAAGCGGACAACGGAAGTCAAAGTACCTTTTAATGGAAAATTTGCAGTTCTAGAATGCAGAGTTTAGGAAATTTTCAAGCACGAAACTACATCAATGAAGATGCTTTCAATTGCAATGCCGTAGAACATGTCAACATAGTGATGTGCAGACTGAAATAGACACATTTGATATAGATGCCTTAATTGAGAATATGCAAAGTTGGAAAGAAGAAGAGAAGACAGAGGAAGATGAATAGGAATATGTCCTTGAATTGGAAGAAGAGTGTAGGCCAAAGACTTATTGGGATGCTGTCCAAAGTTTAAAGGAATTGCAGCAATTTGCCATATGGCAAAATGACTCAGATATGTTTAGTGATTTCTCAGGCCAAAGTGTTTGTGGAAAGTTGAGCAGTGAAGCAGCAATGTGTTCAGAAAACTTTCGTTGACTACTGAAAAAAATAAATGAAGTGTGTATACAGCCATTTTTCATTCATTATATTTTTTTATGTGTATTACATATATACATATTGCAGCAGAAAAAGCTAAAAACACACAATTGAATAATGTGCATACATTTTTATCTCATTCTGTCCATTTATGCATGTTCATGGCTTAACTTTCCCTTTAATAGCCTAGGCCTACATTTGTTAGAAGCAAAAATATGGTGCTCTCTAAAAAGCGGTTACTATTACTGCTATTGCTCTCTTCAATATCATCAGTGAAAAATATTGGAGAGCAAGAGGATTAATGACTTCATTGTCAGAAATCCAGCATTAGCTAACAACAACAACATTTGTTAGATGGAAATCTGTCTTTAACAGAAATGTTCAAGAGTCCCATTCGATTCTGCTGAAGACAGGTTTTACTGTAATATGAAAGAAATACAATGGGTATTTTCTGGTAAGACATGATTACTAACAATTTTCACTACAAAATGGACATGCTGCCTCCAAATGAAGATAGCACACTTTTAAGATTGATTGCTAGTTTTTTGTTTTGGCTGTCTTGGACATATTTCACATATGGATTTCATTGGTGGTTTTTCACTGATATCACAATGAAGGGTATGTATTCCTAAGAGTGTGTATAATGGCTTGCAGATCTCAAGGAACAAGCTTCAAATGCCTGTGTTGCATATGTGGGTGAGCTTTCCCAAGCTATATTAGTGTTTTTCTGTCGCTTTTTTTCCTTGGAATTTTCAAAAGACCTTAAAGCATGCACATTGTTAACATCAGCAATATTCAATATGGCAAAAAATATGACCTGGCCATTTCCTGACTCATCTAGGTACTAAAATAGTGTGCATAAAGCTCATCTGGGCCCTCAACTTTGCCTTTAGTTATTATATCCATTTATCATGTCTGGCTTTCCATTATCTCTGCTTACTTCTGATGCACTGTAGATGGTAATACAACTTCCCAGTTCTTTTTTAGGAACATATGAACAAACCATCTTCTTATCATTATGACAGGCCATTTAGGCTTAAATTCTAGGGACAGCTATAGCTTATTCATTTTTAGAGTAGGTACTTAACAGTCAGATGATTTTTTTGTCAGCTTTTCACATAATTCAATGGATATAAACAATTATCAACATTCCTATTGGAGCTTTTAATGGGAGTAATAAGTTTCAGTACACCATTGGTGGGAATAGACAGTGAATTATTTCCTTATTCCATATACAAAAGTATTACACAAAAAATGAATAAAAAAGATACACATGCACATTTTATACTGTATTTTCCTGATTTTTTTTAAGCATCTACATTTTGAAACTGCATTGACCATGAGATGGAACCAACATTTCATCAATAATACATTTTCACCATGTGGATAGTAAGACTTGCAGTTATAGACAAAATATAGATTCCATGTTTTATGCACAGTTACTAGTTTATCATATGTTTTTCTTTTAACTCTGGTGAACTGATCTTTGCAACATCTTTCAATCCTGGCAAGTGGATAATTATATTTTTAGCTTGAGTTCAGGTATGTCATTTGCACATTTTAGACCATTTCCAATTAGGATTTTTACCATTGTAATAGTTTGTTGGATCAGGGTTTTCATCTTTATTGTCTTCAATAAATCCATCTGAGGATGCTTAATACAGTTAGTAACAAATCAAGTTTTATATAAGATAATTTGAAAAAAGTTAGGTAACTTTTTAAAAGATTAATTTGCCTAGCAACAGAAAAAATCATATTTAGTGGGCTCCAAATGGTTAAAAAGCGTGATATTTTATCTTTGAGCACCAATAATGGATAGTGATCTTTGCATCGGAAAAATGGCATTACAAACAACATTAAGCTTACACAGTATTAAGCTATATCACATCTAGTATTTAACTCAAGCGATATTACAAAACAAAAAAAGTGTGGGGTTTCACAGACCCACACCAGCACTGTTAAGGATTAATTGTAAATACATCTCTCAGCCAAATAAAGAAATGTTTCCCATTGTTGTCTCATCAAATATTTATTCAAGTTGCACACTATTACTATGATAGGATTGAAATTGGATTTCTGCATTATTTTAGTACAGTATCATGCAAAAGTTCTTTAATTATAGTATAAAACATATTGTTTCTGTTTAATTATAATAGAACTATAAAATATGTGTTGTTAATAAACAAATGTTAATTTATCTTATTTGCTAATAACTTTTATGTACAATCTCTCGGTACATCATGTACCACAGATTGAAACCCACTCTTATTCTTTGTATTCCAAGTCAATGTATCAGTGCCGTATATTGTGGACTATCAAAGCTATCACTGAAGTCCATATCCAAATTAAACTATGAATTAGTAAGTAATATTAATAATAATTGCAATACTAGTCAGTTTCCCTCATGAAGAATTAACACGTAGGATGGAATATGTTTTGTTTTATATAATTAAACAGAGGGGAGAATAGGACTTAGGATGCTTCACTACGATTTGGGGAAGGAGGGGTAACACGGAGGAGTGCAGGAATAAGCACTTCAAGGCTTCGGATACCAGCGTTACTATGCTCACATGAGCATCTCCGAAATGTGCCGTGTGAACACAACTGGCAGCATAGCAATAGCACATGGGATTTAAAACAAGAGAGAGCAATGGTTGCACTGTATTGGTATTAGTATTATTTATTTCATAGTGTATAATGTACTAAGACAGTTGCTAGTGCTAATGCTTTGAAATTGATGAACAATGTGTAATAAAACAATCAGTAAAATGACCATTCTCGCAGTTGAAGTGCGAGGATAAGTAGTGATAGCAAAACAGGGAAGATCTACTCCAGCTCATATGCACCTGCTGTGTGAGCAGAAGAAAAAATAAGAATATTTATAAAAGATATAATAATATAAACAATTATGATAAGTATGTGTGTCTGACTGGTTCATGCAAATTAAATAAACTTTATTGCTGGTCATGCTTATTATTTGCAACTGAGGAAACACCCTGAAATGCAACAGGTTTTGTAATTTTAGCGTATTTAATCACAGCCTTGGATAAACATTAGAGATCAGTAATTAGAAACAGAATTTGAAGAAATGTGGTCAAAAATTATGAGTGTTGCTAATGAAGAGGGCAAGAAAAACCTAGAAAGAGAAATTGTCATGAAGATGAAATGCATTCTTTGTACTTAAGGATTTTCTGTGAAGTCGGACACGTTAATAACTCAAACTAGATTAAGATTTGATTCACAGAAACAGTTGAAATTGCTGGCCTTATTGGATTCTAAACATTTTGCAAACTATGCAGAAGCAGTTTTTCAGTCTTCAAATGAATAAAAATCTTATTTACAGGCAATACAAGGACAAGTTGGTCTGAGAAACTTTGCTTTCTATTGGTAGAAAAAGACATACTTGTTTCATTAAGAAGACACCATGAGGAATTGCTTCTTGACATTGTGAACATGGGCATCGGCAGACTTTTTTTCAGGGGGGTGGGGTAGCGCATGCTGGAACTTTGCAATCATCAGTATTAATTCATTATTCTGTTGTCAAAATGAATAGTATTCAGTAATCAAGGCTTCACGGGTGATCATCCATATGAGATTTAGAAACATTGAGCTTTCTGCCATTGTAGACTCCATGGCCGAAAGCTCAATGTTTCTATAGCTCACATGGGTGATCACCTGTGAAGCCTTGATTAATAATGCTTGCTGTGAAAGCTTTAAGTCTTACATTTATAGTATTCATTGCAGATAGCCATATTAATTTGCTCTAAATAAAAATTGTTCTTTGCATCAAAATTAAAACAATAGTCTAATACTCAGTAATTGACTGCACATTAAATTCATTAATTTCCAAGGGGAGACCGCAGCCCACCTTGCTCCCCCTCCCTCTTTACGATGCCCATGCTGTGACAGTGCCGTTTCCCCATAAATAAAAACGGCTGGAGTTCATGTATACCTGTGGATAAAAAAAAAGGGTCATGTCTGGAATGCCAAATTCATCTTAAGTCCTACTTGGCACAGCACCTTGTTTACGCCATACACAATACATTTGTGTAGCAGCAACAGCAAGTTGTAACAAGTTCCAAATCTTAATATTACTAACCCATATGACCAAAAATCATAACCAAATGCATAGCTTTCATAGTTTTAGCTTCTTTAACTACAAATTATCAATATTAACTGCAAGTATTAATGACACAAAACAGTTTGGATTCTATGGCATTACTAAACCTGCCATCTTCCATGACTATTCACTGTACGCTATGGCAAAACATAGGTTACTCTTGTGGTGAGGGTCGCAGTTTTGCTTCTCACATGTAGCAAATAATTTTTCCTTCTCTTAAGGATGTTGAAACAACGTCCTTAACAACTAGCATAGCACTAGTTATTTTAAAGATACTTATTTTATATGTGATATTTGGTGAAGTTAATATGATAGTTATTATGATGCTTCTTTAGCGATTTATTCTACCAAACAGTAACATGCTGCAAAGAAAAGCATGTGGTGCACAGAATGGTGTGCAAATGCATCAGGCAGACACAGTTCTCTCTCAATGACTCGTGCCACGCTTGACAACGACAGAACTTGCACACAAAGAACAGTAGGCACAAGGAAGTCGCTCCGGCAGTAGTCAAGTTTTTCTGCTCTTGAAGCTAGAGCTCATATTGGAATCCCTGCATCTACTATGCAGAGATGGGTGAGATCATCCAGGGGAGGGATTGACCACCATCTAGAGTCATCCTAGTTCAGGTTGAAGATGCGTGTCAACTCTAAAAATGTATGCAGCAGAAGCAGAGAAGAACCCTTTCCAAACTGCTTCTGAAATGAAGACAAATTCGGATTTCCCTGGTCAGCTCAAACAGCTCTGCAATGTGTAAATGACACAGGACTTCTGTGCAAACGACAGCTAAAAAACACCTGACAGACAATCACAGATTGTTTCACCTTGCGCTTGCAGAGAAAAATGTCAACTGCAACTGGAATAACATGATATTCTCAGATGAGGTAACATTTTCTTCCACATGTAAGAGAAAGGTGATTGTATGTCATCGAAAGGGGTCCTAATGTGACGCAAAATACATGGATTCACAATTTCATCATGGTCGAGTATGTGTATCATGTTGGGGCTGGATATCAAGGTGTCAAGGTGCGTTATGGCAGATTGAAAATATGCTAACATTCTACAGTACATAGTAATACTTGAGGATATTTTGGTTCCTCTTGTGAGAATGGGATATCCTGGTGGAATTATTGAATTTGCACAGGATTATCATCCTGTCCACATCTCTTGAAAGGTTTCAAATTGGTTCTCAGAGAGGCAGGATATCAGAGTGGTAGACTGGCCTCCCTGTTCACAGGCTTTGAACCCCATTGAGAATGTGCGGACTGAGGTGAAAAGGGAGCTGTACTCCAATTTCCCTGTAGCTGAGAGAAGGACAAAATATGGCCTCTGGACACAAATTCAAGAAGCCTGGGACATTGTAGCTTCTCATCCATATTACTGCAGGCTAGAAGAGGATAGTTTATTTACATATATTTTTATTTATTTAACACCAGTGTTAGCAGAATAGGCGGCGCCGTGTCCGAGCGGTTAGAGCGTTCGTCCATCACCTATATAGGTGGCCCGGGTTCAATCCCAGGGACCCGCATGTGGTATTTGTGGTGGACGAAGCGGCGTCAGGGCGGGTTTTCTCCGAGTTCTCTGGTTTCCCCCCCCCCCCCACTCATTCCACCAATTGTTCCATTATCACCTTTCCAATCATCGATTTCGTCTGAATTTCAAATCATCCTCTTCCTCACTATCATACCTGGTGCTTGGCTGAACACCCGCTTCCAGGTCTTCACTCTGTCCGGTTCATAGGTCCCTGTGCTCCCCAACAGGCGCCTGACCCTAGGCACTGACTAGTTCTAGGGGTGTAAGTCCTACATAAGAGGAGGGTAATCAGGTAACTAACCGGGTAAAGTTAGTAGAATGATTATGGTTTTGTGTGCATAGATAAGTCCATTACTTCAAAGTTATATTAATGTACTATTATGTTCTACATAAAATTAACAAAGATAAAAAAATTAAAAGTGACGCGAGATTTGAACATGAGTGGCCTTCTTAACCTCTCGGCCACCGTAACATTATTCTGTTATTCTGTACTCATAAATTAACCATTGCGCTTGCGCTATCAATCCTAAACTCTTATACAGCTCTTTTGAAACTTTTTTTTTTAGTCTAGGGGTATGCATATATAAATAGGTATGGTAAAACAAAATTATTCATTTTATTTTTATACTTGTTGTTTAGCTTGTTTCGAGACACATTTATTTAAATGCGCTGTTTCTAAAGTTAACACTTAATCAACAACCCTTATTTCTGGTAGTGGTTAACGGCCGCTTTTACTACATGCGGAACCTCACGCGGTGATCTGATGATACATGGGATGAAGATGGAGCACTGATGGAATGAGATGGTGGGGGAAACTGGAGAATCCGGAGGAAACCCGCCTCATCGCCGTTTTGTACATCACAAATCCCATACGCGGTCGACTAGCATGAGTGTCGGCAGACTTTTTTCCGGGGGGGGGGGGGGCCACATGTTGGAAATTTGCAATTATTTAATATGAAATCATTATTATTTTTTTGTCAAAATTTATAATATGTATTGCAGATAACCGTATTAATTTGTGCTAAGTAAAAATTGTTCTTTACATCAACATTAAAATAATAGTTTAATAGTCAGTAACTAGCTGCACATTAAGTTCACCAACATCCAAGTAGGGGGGGGGCGGCCCTCCCCTGGAAGTTGGTCAACTTAATGTGCTATCAATTACTGACTATTAAACTACTATTTTAAAAGATCAGTTTTTATTTGACACGAATTAATATGGTTATATGCAACAAATATAATAAATTGTGACATTGAATTAAGAATTAATATTATCTGTTTGCAAATTTCAAACATTTGCCCCCCCCCCCCCCCCTGGAAAAATGTCTGCCGACGCTAATGGATTGAACCCGGGCCGCTTCATGAGAGGCGAACGATCACGGTAGGATAGCCAAAGGCACAATCCCAGCATACGCCACTGCAATGTATTAGAACAATGTGGTTCTTATTAGATGCATTTTGTATTTTGATTATCATTGTTTTAAATAGATATTTATTTGCATTAACAGATTACTGGTGCCTATAATTCGGTATCTACATATACCTACGCATTGTAGTTAAATCGCGCCATTGTTGCTTCTAAATAAATTATACACAGTGAAACAGTGAATGTTGTATTCACTGAGACACCAGTTACAATAAATCAGAATACAATAAAACATAACGTTAGCTGTAGAAAATCTATGTCAATTCATTAATTAAATACCTTTATGTTCATGCCTATAAGGGTGCACAGTAGGATCTATGCAAATATATATGATATGTGGAATTTTATTATTGCAGAGTTGTTAGTCTGGCAACACTGTGTAGAATATAAAACGTAACCGGTTCGATGAGGCAAGTTTCACAAGTTTTCTGAAAGCACTCCCAGCGCACAGGAAGGAAGCAACGAGAGAAAGGGCAAGTGAGTGCATTGCAATTGCTAAGCAAATGGTGTGTTTTGTGGCTGGTGGAAATGGATCGATGGAAGCGTCTAAATTCTTGAAAATTCCTGTAGATTCATTTCATTAAGGAATGGCTGCAACAAATTATAGTGCAATGAATGGTACCATGAGTATGGTAAGTGAACATATTTTGAATGGGAATACAGTAATGTATTTTTGTGTACGGTTTCGGCTTCGTTGCTAACTTTGAGAATTTTCAAGATGGGCGAAGCGTAGTGGGGTAGTGGCAAAATAATGAAAGTTAAAATTGCTTTAATCATAGCCGCATTATTGTTTATTTTCATCGTAGAGCACGAATAATAAGGATATGAATTTAAAATGGCAGTGTTTGCTCTGCGGTAAAAGTGAAATACGGTTTGTGTTGAAATCCCACCCTTGGTGCCTGCATGCAAAGCTGTTATTAAAATGGTGATGGTAAGTTTGGTTTATTCAAAGTTAACGGTGAATACGACGTAAATAGGAAAGCTTGTATCCCAGCAATTGATTGCATACGCTTAATCTGATTAATAGTGTAACGCGGCCTGATAGGCTTTGCTAAAGAGGAAAATGGCTGCCATTTCCTTTGCCGAAAAAATAACTGAAAACGAATAACCTGCAGAACTGATGCAAATTATGGTGCAGCATGTTCACTAAACATTTCAAATTCATCCTTATGATAAGCTTTAAGGAAATACCTGCCCGAAGCGTCATCTTGAAGTGCAGAAATACAATCTGTTTTGTGGCGTGTGTGTTTCATTGATTGATGCGTTTATAAATATGGAGGCACTTCATTTTCATAGTCCGTGCGCGCAATAATGAAAAGTAGTAGTAGTGTAGGTATTTTTATTTATTCTAAACAAAATTCCTTCTTCAGTTTCGAGGAGAATTGGTTAACATACCTGGATGTATTAAAAATAAGTTAGCAGTCCAAAAGTCGCCAAAAGAGCTTTGGCATGATAATGTGTAGTCATGTCTTAGCAGCAACTGTCTGGAAAGCTCATCTGTATAAGGTAACAGTGGATTTGCTGGACCTGATGAGTAATCTCACGACACCTCCCCTCAGACCAAATCGATTCCTGCACCTCCCTGGACTATTACCTCACCACTATTCATTGCCTCAACTCCAGCAAAAATGAACAAATGGATGTCAGTTACAAGCGAGTCATCTTGCATCCTACCCGGATGAGTTTTTGGAGGCAATTCCATGGTAAAAACCTTCCAGAATATGCTGCATCAGAACTATCCTGTATCCCGTGTAGGCCTGATTTATATTTTCAGTAGGGTAGCACTTCTGGTTATGCTGTAGCATAGCAGCCCGACATGGTTCACTGAACACTGTCATCTGCTACAGAGGGAGAGTGCGTTGCCAATGCAACAAAGAAGTGCACAATGAAAATACCAACACTGCTTCAAAAGAATAATTTAAAAAAATGTAGCCATGGGTATTAATGTCACTTTCCACGATTATGAAATAAGTAACATAAATTTCATATAGTGTAACCCTGGGTGCAAAAAGTCCTTGGCAATTCATATTTCCTGTGGTTGGCAACATTCACATGCTTCTGGGGATTTCATTGTTCCAGCATTGGCAACATCTGTGTCAACGTGTAGCAGAACTAGGCTGTGCAATACAGGATCCGAGACTGCTATGCTACCGGATTACTGCACTTCCTTATATGGGCTCCTATGGCTGTTTTCACAGCCAGGAAATTCTTCAGAGCAGATTGAAATAAATGAATAAATAAAATGTATTCCTTCTCCATGCAGCCTACTTTGCTTGTCCCAATCCCATTAAAAATAAAGAAGTTTAAAATGCACTTGCCTCATTGCTTACAAAAGATTACTGTATTACCTTTCTCTTGACCTATTCATTTGAAATAAAAGTAAATTAAAATGTCAGTGCTGGTTTCGTTTCCCAGCTAGGTGCAAATTTTTTTTCAGCCAGGATTATTTCCCTGTCTTCCTGGAGTTTGGAAGTTTGATTGGGAGTGTAAATGCGTGTGTAAATTTAATGTAATGACCCAAAATAGTACAAGTCCAAAGATTAGCGCACTGTGAGTGCTGAACAATTGTTCCAAAGATAAAAGGCTGCCATTATGACCTTAGAAGTTAAAGGCAGCATATAAATGGACACATTAAGCATAAAGAAATAGCTTCACCTGCAAGTGATCCTTTCTCTAGCCCCAATCCTTTAAAATAAGTACATAATAGTACATTATGGAATCTAAATAAGTTGCATGGTGTCATTACATATTCTGTACACATGTTATTTGATCAAGTGGTGGGAGATCTGAGTTTGCAACAGCCACGTGGTATTACAGGAAGTGGTAACAGTGGAGTCATGTATTTTCAAGCAGTGGTGGGGAGTAAATTTGGTTAGATGGTATGAGTCCTACAGTCTGCGAGAGCTAACCTGGCACTTGACAGCTATAGGTAGACCATGAGCAAACTGAGTTCAGTGTGAACATGCACGAGTAGAGGCTTCTCCTTCCACACCACCCAGGTATCACATGATCTCTTCCATCCCTTCTTGCTCTAGCAGTCCACGTGTCTAGCACATTCATAGCATATGCAATGATAGAACTATGTTTTGTGCCATTTGCTTTTCGTATACATTATACTGTTTTGTAAGTGTTCAGAAAATGAGTTGTCGGGCTTCAGTCTTCTTGTGTTTCTGGTAGGACACTGCAAGGACAGGCTCAGGAAATATTGTATAATGTTGCTCAGTATTTTAAGAACATGAAAGAAACATTTAAAATTAAAAATGTAAACGTACTCGCAATGACGATCAAAGCAACTGGTGTTTCAGCAAGTTCTGTGAGCAACATTTTAAAAGAAGGAAGAGTGTCTCCTGCAAGAGGTAAACCGAATTTTTCTATCCCAAATGGAAAATGAAGGCCAAAGAAATCCAGAATTGAAGTGAATTCTTTTACAGGCTCCACGATTCAACAAAGAGGTTCCAACAATCAAAAAGCTCTTAGCCAGTGTCAAAGAAGACGGAATCCTTGATTGTGGAAGAGAGTTCGTACGAAAGTGTCTAAAAAAAGATTTCAAATGGAATCATTGCCAGTCCAAAAGAAAGCTTTTAGTTGAACATTCTGATACAGCTGTTTGGCAAACACAATATTTAAATGACATTAGAAAGTACAGGGCAGAGGTTTGGAACATTGTATACATTGATGAAACATACATCCAACAATGGCACTCAGTTAGCAAGTGCTGGCAAACGAAGAACTTTGAGTAACAATCAACATTGTAATGGGACAGAAATTAATTATTGTTCATGGTGGAGGTGAGGAACGATTTGTAGTGGGGGCACTGCTTATTTTTCGAGGATGTCAAAAATCAGGTGATTATCATAAATCCATGCATTTTGAAAACTTTAAAAAATGGTTGGAGATGCAACTTCTTCCAGCTCTTGCAAGTGTAATTGAATGGATAATATAAGTACCACAACAGTACGAGGGACATAAAGCCAAATATGGCTACTCTGAAATCTGAAGTGAACACATTGGATGGAGAATCATGGTTTTGAATTTGATCCAGCTGTGCCAAAAGCAAAACTGTTGGAAATTAATAGTAGGCCTCATGAGAAGTTCGCCATTGACAGCATTATTTATGAACATGGCCACATTCCATTGCATCTTCCACCCTATCAAAATGGTATGGGGTGTCATCAAGGGGAAAGTTGTTCACCAAAAAATTGGTGGAACTTTGAAGGACAAAGAAGAACTGTGCCGAAAATTGTGTTTAGAATACTCTGTTGAACAATGGGCTAAGCATTGTGACAAAGTGAAGATAATTGAAATCGATCAGGAAATGGACAGAATTATAATTTCTTTAAACCCAGAGGAAGAAAGCAGTGATTCGGAAGGAAATGCAGAGACTGATTGCGACAGTGAGCGACACAGCTGAGCTGACTTGAAGCAGAGGAGGAGAGGAGACATCCTCAAAGGAGAGTAGGGAGGGAAGGCTTCGGCTCGGTAAGTCACGTCTCCAATTCTATTTTGTTTGCGGTTTACCTATAGCTGATTCACTTACCTGTGTCCAGTTGGCGATACTCAGTAGTTGCAATTTGCGATGGACCTGGCTGTAGTTACTTCTCTTTGCAGATCTAGAAAGTCACTTATTTGAAGAGCATGTGCAGTTCTTTTCCTCACTTGGTTGAGAGGAGTAAGAGGTTCATTGTGAAGGAGCACTATTTGAAGAATTCCCTAAGAGAACAAATTCTCCAGCTTGACTGCAATGTAGCACCGTGACTGGAAATTGATCTTTCTCTTGGGCAATGTATCTCGTGTCTAAATGTACCTCCAACTCTTCCATAACTGTCTTTTAATATGAGTTTTAACACAGTGGGCTAACAGCATACAGTGCCAACGCAGGTTTGATTCTTGCAAAAAGCTGGCAATAACGTATCTAGCAGTATATGATTTCATCAGTGTAATCGATGTGGCAACCTTCGTTTTATGGAGTACATTTAAAATAAGATTCCATTCAAAATTTTATTCTGTGATGGTTTGTTTTCCTTCAAATAGGTTGACACAGTTATCAAACAGGATGATGTAGTAAACTACCCTGTTTATTTTTTTTTAATTTGCTGTAATTATCACCTCACAACTTGCATTGAGAATAGGCTGTCATGTTGCGTAACGCCAATCAACCTTAACTATGGGAGGGAATGAGATGTCTGAAGAAAGCTTGTGAATGTCATTGAAGCAACAATTATCAAGGGAAAGTACAAAGGAGAGGATGTGTTGATTCCGCGCATCCTGATGATTCTACTGGACTTGCCATTCAATTTCAAAAGGCTGCAATTCGCCGTGCGTCTGGTCTTTGCAATGACTATGGAAAGAATCACAAGGCTAGCCGGAAGTTTGTGGAATTAACTTGCAGTTTCTGTGTTTCTTGCATTGACAACTATGTTTGCCAGCTGTAAAGCCATAATTTTTATTTATTTACAGGAAAACCAAAACCTGGTTTACCAGAAAGCTTTGCAGCGAGTGTTGCCTGCATTTATCTTTCATGTAAATAAGACATTAAATGCATTTGAATTTCAAATGAGTTTAATTTAATAAACATTCAAACCATACACAATGCATCTAATATTATTGGTCTCAATGAATTGGAGTTGGAAGGTTGATTAGGATTGATAATCACTTCAATCAAATTAAGGGTGGTACGAAATTCACCGGGTCATCTAGAACGTTATATTTTGTGGATGCCTAACTTTATTTTGTGTTGATATTTTGTTTGGTACATCGGGTAAGGTTGTAATGGTTATACTTGCAGTAACTTGCAAATTCTGAAAGTTCCCTTGGCAAGTGTTACCTGCATGGTGGAGAGACAGCAGAGCCATCTGCTGTCATGACAAATAGGTTTATCCTTGAAGTAGCCAATAGACTTCTTGGCCACACGATCCCAGTTGTGTGGCCACAAAATCTGTGGCTACACATGTAACACATGCTGTGGGAATTGTCAGAATTTGCAAGATACATTAATTTAAGCATAAATCCGAACACACTGATTGAATTCAGGACAAAATGTCAGATCACACAATTCTTTAACCAGAACCCAAGAAATCCTTGTCAATGATAAATTACAGAAAATTCTTCAAAATGTGGGCATCAGCTTTGCACCCATATGTGAATGAAAATTGAATCAGATCCAACAAGAGAAAATATCAATAGACCTACTTGTCATTTACAAAATAGAATTAACAAATGTATAAGAGGTAGAACTGGAACTTAAAAATTCAATGCCACAACTGGGATTTGAACCACAGACCTTCCACAGTTTGTCACAATAGCTCAGTGGTAGAGCGTCCGCCCGGCAATTAGTTTGTCACAATAGCTCAGTGGTAGAGCGTCCGCCCGGCAATTAGTGGAAGGTCTGTGGTTCAAATCCCAGTTGTGGCATTGAATTTTTAAGTTCCAGTTCTACCTCTTAAACTTTGCCCACACACGGCTTGTGTGTTTAAAAACACCAACAGTAAGTTTGTTGGCATAAATAAATAATAATTAACAAATGTAATTTAGAAAAAAATGGAGCAAAAATCATGTAGTAAAAGCTGAAAATCAATTTAATAAAATCTTGAATACATGTTGATTCTACTTATGGTAAGTCAGAACTGGCAACATAATCACTTGCATATTTTACTCACTTTAACAAGTTTTGGGAAACTTGTTGCCATTGTCAGAAGCTGTTCGACTGGTCTGTGGTGTCATTTTTCTGTTGTGGTGGTTGTCTATATTGGCAGTGTCTTGTGAAATGTACTTCCCATGGAGACTTGATAGTGGGAAATCAAAATTCTTTAAATGTGGACTTCATAATCTCCCATGCATCAAATTTTTGTGCATATCCAGTAATTTGATTAGTGTGGTGTTCAATTTGATGTGAAGCTGCAGATTTGTACATCTGTTTTTTAAGCATGCCATTTTTGTTAATGCAATCAAATCACTGGTGGTTTTAGACACACTATAACTACATGCTGGCATGGTTTGAGAGGTAGAATCATGACCGAAAAATTAGATGCTGTAGCCAGAATTTGAACCATGGATCATCTACTTAATATGCAGCTGCTCTAACCACTTAGCTACTGTGGCAATTTGCCAGCGTGACATTAAATTCTCCAACCAATTCTTATTTTTCTGTGTTAGACATCTAGGGAATCTCACGTCTGAGAATCTGTCCCAAAGGTGATGGATGCTAAGTTCTTAATTCCAGGTTAAGGCAAATTCACAGATGTGAGATTCCCTAGGATCTACTGGGAAAAGTTACGAATGGTTGGATGCTTTGTCATACTGCCAAGTTGCCATGGTAATTCAGTGGTTAGAGCAGCCGTGCATGAAACATGGTTCAAGTCCTGGCTATGGCATTGAATTTTTCAGTCAGTCCTGATTCTATCTCTCAAACCGTGTCAACACGGCTTAGTGTGTCTAAAACCATCAGCGAGTTAAAAATAAAATTGCTTCCTTATCTAATAACCAGGGACCAAGTACTTACTATTGTAAGTTGCATTTGGAGCAAATTCTCAGATGTGATATTCCTTAGAGGTCCACTGGAAAGAAATGCCAATCAGTAGGAGAACTTAATACACTGGGAGGTTGCCATGGTGTCTCAGTGGTTAGAGCAGCTATATGTGAAGCAGATGATCTGTAATTTAAATCCTGACTGGCATAGAATTTTTGAGTCCTGATTCTACCTTTCATCTCATATGTTCCTTTAGTCTAATTTTGCAGATTCTGTTTTGTTTTGGCTGTTAATTGCATTCCAGTAGATGAATTATGTCGGTTAAACAAATGGAGCCGTTATCCAAACTGAAGTTGGGAAAAGACCTTACAACTCACCAACTTATGCATCACTCAAAACTATTTGTTTCAACCACAAGGTCTATCAACAACTGACATGCCTAACAGTGGGTGCTATAGATTTACGTATGAATAACTTGAATGCATATTACTTCCTTCCCATATATACTCAAGGTTTGTCACAGATACGCTGAAAACTTTGCTATAGTCCCTAATAGGTTTATGCAAGATTCCATTAACACTAGCAAGACCACTATAAAATTTGCAATGGAATTGGAAAAAGAAGACATATTGCGTTTCTTAGACCCGAAAATAATCTGGGAACAGAACATTAATCTTTGGTATGTAATGGGTAATTCCAAGGCAAACCAACCAAAAAATAATTAATCTCAACCTGACCATCTTGGATGGATCTAAGCAAGAAAATACTTCCAGAAAAAAATTGTTTCCTATTTTGCGGTAATTAATTACTGAAGTTTGGGAATAAGTTTTTTTTGCACTGTTCTATCATAGCTTTAATAATTCCAGTTCTGTTAAACCTAGAGAAATGTTTCATATGCAATTTTAAAGATAATTTCATAGGCTCTAATCTGATGTTATTTGACTATTTTTGAAAAAAAAATTAAATTAAAATTTAAATTCTAACTCAAAATAAAAAAGTGTTTCTTTTTTAAATTGAAATTACTGAGTTTGCTGTTCTTTAAAGCTATAACCCATGAAAATTTCACAATGGGACCTCAATGGGATCAGGAATTATGACAAAAAACTGAACATTTCATGTTAAAATGTTATTTCATG
Source organism: Tenodera sinensis (assembly GCA_030765045.1). Lineage (NCBI taxonomy): Eukaryota > Metazoa > Arthropoda > Insecta > Mantodea > Mantidae > Tenodera > Tenodera sinensis. The sequence continues at coordinate 67,187,264 of CM060963.1, read as the reverse complement.
CACAAAACGAGGCACAATCCTAGGGAGTTCATTTTGACTTCATAATTTTTAACTAGTTAATTCAAAAAGAAACGTTTGACTGAAAAGAAGTACACTGAACCAATTTTTAATCAGTGTTTCTTCAACAACACTCAGGCTTCTGTTTATAGCTTCAAGTGCTTGTTTTTCAGGAGTCTAAACTGGATTGATGGTAGGATGTTCACAAATGAACTGTCAACTTAAGTTGTCGTGAACTGTTACAATTTCTGGCAATTTAAGTATAGCTTTCCGGCATCCATCACATATGTATTTTATCACTGTTTTTTGCATTGATGTGTCTTAAGATATATTGTCAAGTTTGCACATTTTTTCTGATAATCATGATCCAATTTATTAGTGGTTTACAGCAATATATCACAATTGTATGTATTGAAGTACTCTGTTCAGTCATCTTTTAGTTCAGTTTGAGCTTAGAAAAATGCAGTGGGATTTAAACAAACAAAAAATTACTAGGGAAAATGTTCTTACCTATTAATTTTTAAATTAACATATATGGGTATAATTACACGCACATGGAACACACAAATTCTCACTTTTACCATTACAAAATGGATACTTCTACAAAGCACAGCACTTCAGATCATGCCATAACTGATGACAAATTTGTGAAAACTAACTAAACACAAAAGAGGCATCAAACATGCTACAACTTGCATTAGACAAGTCTATACAAGCACAGACTTATTAAACTTTACCAAAGCTGAAAAGCATTTACTATATAGTTAAAAATTGTGAAGACAAAATAAACTCCCTTGGACTGTGCCTAGTTTTGTGCATGAAATAACATTTTAACATAAAATGTTAGGTTTTTTGTCATAACTCCTGATCCCATTGTGAAATTCTCACGGTTTATAACTTTGAAGAATAGCAAACTCTTATTTAAATTTAAACAAACACTCATTTTTTTTTCAAAAATAGCCAAATAACAGACTAAAGTCTATGAAATTATCTTTAAAATGACATGAAACATTTCTATAGGTATAATAGAACTGGAATTATTAAAGATACGATGGAGTGCAAAACAAAACTTCTAATTATTCCCAAATTTCAATAATTAATTACTCGTAAATAGAAAATCATTTTTTTTCTAGAAGTATTTTCTTGCTTAGAACTTTAGGGAGAACGATGCCTGAAATCTTCGTTAAAATCCAAGATGGTCAGTCGAGTTGTTTGGCTAGGAATGACCCTAGTTTCAACGCCAAATCGTGAACTTGCAATACTAAACTTTTAACACAGACTGGTATAAACAAGAACAGCAACTGGAGTAGTTGAAAACAGGTTCAGCAAACTAAAATTAGCAAAAAGTTGCAAAAATCAAACTTCAGAAACAGTCACTGCATATCTTGGTCGCGCCGTAGCCGAGTGGTTAGACCATTCGCTTCTCACCAAAGCGGCTCGGGTTCGATCTCAGGCAACCACATGCAAGATTTGTGGAGGACGAAGCGGCGGTGGGGCGGGTTCTCCGGTTTCCCCCGCCATCTCATTCCACCGGTGCTCGATCTTCATTCCATGCACCAGTGTCACCGCCTGCTGTGCCGTATGTAGTAAAAGCGGGCACTAAACACTACAAAGACATCTTATTTAGGAAGAAAAATGGAGTACACTACAAATTTAAGAAGATACTAATGAAACACATCAGCCTAGCACCTCAACAAATTTAGTATAGAGAAATTACTTTGCATTTGGTTAAGACCCTACACAAAACCAAGTTGTACTTCACAAAATTAACTGCTCTAGTTGCAGTGATATATAGACAGCGGTCGTAAAGGTGGTCATGAAACCCTGTTGAGACCCTAACGAAACCATTGCGCAGGTTGAGCCGTATAACGGCTAGGTACTGCGGACAAGACACTCGGACGGAGCAACCATCGTCCCCGTTCGACTCGAACTGCCTCTGGAGCCTCTGGTGGTCATGACGATGGTTGTTACGGTGGTCGTGAGATGGACGCAGTGTTGCCAACATTTAAAAGTAAAATTATCGTACCAGCCACTCAAAATTATAGATTTGGATTCAAAATTATCGTACATCATAAACCAAATGCTACAACAATAAAAATATCAGTGTAACACCTATGAAAATGTAATAGTAATTATGTTTATTATATTTACTAACAAGATTGATGACCTCAACTAGCAGTACAACTTTAGCACATGTTTCTCGTACTATTCATCTGAAAGTTCATCTTCAACTGTTGCAGCATTATACAAATTTGTTGTTGGGGTAAAACATCTTCTCGGTGACTTCCAGATTTTCGGATATACCACGTTCTGTCATAAGCTGATACGACAGAATAAGTTCATTTGCCGTATCCAGCACCAATCTGTTTCTAACTTTGGTTTTTACTAAACCCAGTGAAGGAAAAGCTTTCGCAAGAAGCTTCTGTGGGGCAACAGATTATACGAACGAAATCACTGATAATGCAAAGGCCGCTTGGTTCTTTGAAATCAATATTTCCACCAAGGTGACACATGTGTTTAACGGCACTCCAGAAACTGTCAGGTTAAGGCATGTTCTTTATTTCACACGGAATATCACTTATTCCGAGTTTTCTCCATTGATCATCAATTTTCTGAACAGTGCCTTCTTCATTGAGATTGGGCACACTGCCAACAAGAGGATAAAGGGTAGAAGGATTAGTATGATTTGAAATGGTTGCCTTAGAGGCGTGGAGACAGGCCATGAGGGCAAAAGGTGACACTATTTGTAATTTGTTTCATTTCGCTGGTGTGACAAACTAGTGAAAATGATGGTTCGCCGGTATCGAACTATCATACATTCAAATTATCGTACACCCCCATAATTATCGTACGGTTTGGCAACCATTGTACAAACATAATTATCGTATGCCCCCATAGTTACCGTATGAGTTGGCAACCCTGGATTGACGTGACGGTGGTGCGGTTTTATCTCAATTTAATTGTATTAAAATGCATTACATGGTGTAACTTCTCGAAAGCTAAATTTGTAAATGTTAAAATAACTTTTAAACCTTGGCCCACATATATTCAATTATTCAACAATCACTTATTTGAGCCGCGTGTAAAGAAGACATCTGTTCTCTTCAAAGTTGGCGACCAAGAGAAAGTTTAAAGTTACTGTGCTGCTAGGATAACGTTTTCGAACATTCACTCGCTTAGTTATGCTTTTGACCGTCTCCGTAGCGCACATGCCTTTGGCGCGAAGGATCCGGGTTCGATCCCCGGTACCAGCATGGGGATTTTTTCCCCACTGGGAGGTCTGGCATGGGGTGCACTCAGCCTAGTTAGGTTCCGGGGGGACCATTGAGGTGCTACTTGATGGAGAAGTAGCGACTCCAGGTCGAGAAGGCCGTATAACTGGTTTGGAGTGCTTGGTACGTTGATCACGTCCCACCCTCCAGTACTGCACCCCACCAATGACGCCTGTAGTGGGCAGAGGTGGGGGTCGGAGCGCCTGGGCTGTAAGCCTTGGACCTTCTTGGACTGTTGCGCTGGGTTTAATTTTAGTTATGCTTTCTTGTGACGTCATTGTCATATTTCTCGTTTCACTATAATCTCAAATTTGCTGAGAAAACGATATTAATTTGTCTTTTTGACGTGAAATACATACAAAACAACCCTTAATTACATAAATACAATTGAAATATAAATTCAACAATAATTATCGTCCTTATAAATAGACAATCTTCTTGGCAATGAAAGAATGATGGGGAGGGGGGGGGGTTGTAGGTTTATGGGCGCTCAACTTCGTCATCAGCACCCTTAGAAAGCAGTTCATGGCAATAGCAAGATATAAACTTCAATAAAAAATAAAATTACCACTAGAAAAGGAAAATACATACATATACAAAACAGTGTCAAAAGCCAAAATGAAAACAAAGCTATAAATATGTCAAAAGAGTATAAATAATTAGGTATATAAAGCTTCAAATTCTCAAATTTATGTTGCACTCCACTAAAAACCTAAAAGCTCTTTCGACCGCTAATTTGTCGTCCACCAAGACCTCTGCAAGTCTGGCAGGTAACTTCACAGTCTCGAAGGTGCGCTGGAGAGGAACACTAGCAGCACGTGACGGACTGACAAAAGGTCGCCTAGCGGACAAAGAGGAGTAGGGTCCCGTATAAATAGGTAACCATGCCAATTTCAGTGGCCTATTCGCAACCGAGCCGATATGCGACAGAAAGTTACCCAGTTTATCGGAAATTCTTTCACTTCTGTAAGCTTATTTGTGCAGAGAGCTGACCACTCTTCGTGCCAGCACTGCTCTCCGCACTTCAAGCCGAAAGTCTTCCGGAAGTAACACGTGAGATAGTAATACTGGGTCCTGTAGTTGCCGTCTTTGCTGCTAAATCTGCCAATTCATTCCCAGGCAAACATACGTGACTCCACTCACCTCGCAAACACCATAAGCATGTAAAACATGGGAGGGCATCCTGGATACGCTGTATAAAGGCTGGGGGTTGTAGAGCTCTCTTAGCGTGGTGTTGAAAAAAGAAGCGAACGTTGGGTGCTTAGACATACATCTAAGTGCATAACATACATCTAACCATAATTTGCCAAGATAATCTCACGCTGATATTGCAGAGGAGGTTCTGCGACCTCGGCGTAAAGGCTCACGACTGGGCTTGTTGGAAAAGTTCCTATTGCCATGCGGATACCCCTATAATGGACCGCGTCTAATTTTCACAGCACAGATGGTCGTGTTGACGAATAAACAATACACCCATAATCTAGTTTGGATCGGACCAGTGTGCGATACATTAGCACAAAATTGACCGATCCACTCCCCACGATTTGCCATTTAGTACCCGCAAGATATTCAGGGAACGGTCACATCGTGCTCTTAGTTGTGCTATGACATGACCAACAAAGCTTCCTGTCCAAGATCAACCCCAGGAAGCGCGTCTCATCTGCGAAAGGGAGTAACTCTGGACTGAAACGGAGCGAAGGTGGCAATCGGCGCCGGAAATTAACGCAAATTGACTTTTCAATTGAGAAACGGAAGCCGTTTTTTTAGCTCCATTCTCGTAGGTTGTCCAAACATTGCTGCAGACGCCGCTGCAAGAACACCTTGTGCCGAGAAGTACAATAGACAGCGAAGTCGTTTGCGAATAGGCATGATGAAACTCCAGGTGGAACACATTTCCAGAAGGACTTAATTGCTATAGCAAACAACATAACAGTACCGAACTCTGAGGTACTACCTCCTGAACAAAAGAATTCAAAGAACAGAGCTGACCCTTACTCGGAAAAGCAGTCTTTCATGAAAGTCCTGAATGTTCCACGTATGTTCCAGGAATACAGGGAACGTAGAATCCCAGCTCACCATCACGTATCATAAGCCTTCTTGAGATTGAAAAATATGCCAATGGTTTGACAGTTTATAAATCTGTCCATCTGTGTTGATATTGACACAAGATGGTCTACAGTTGAACGGCATCATCGAAAACCACACTGGATCTTAGTAGGTTACGACTTTCTAACCACCATACCAATCATCCATTGATCATGTGTTCTATCATCTTGCAAATGCAACTGGTGAGGGAAATAGGATGATAGCTGGAGGGAAAGTGACAGTCCTTTCCAGCCTTCAAGATGGGAATAACGGTGGCCTCCCGCCAATTTTCGGGAACTATATTGTCAACCCAAACACGATTATAGACCTAGAACAGGAATGCCTTACCTTCAAGAGAGAGCTGTTGTAACATTTGTACATGAATACTGTCTGGTCCTGGTGCTGATAATCGCGAAGATGAAAGAGAATGTTCTAACTCCACCATGGTGAAAAGGCGATTGTAATCTTCTATGTTTCTAGACCGAAAAGCAAATCCTTGTGATTCCACGTGAGTTTTAATTGGAAGGAACTCGGGGGAGTAGTTATCTGAGCTTTTGGATGAAAGCACAGCCAAATGTGTTGGCCACATCAAATTAATCAACAACAGCTCCTGTGGCTGTTTTCAGTCCCACTATGGGTATATGGGTCAATTTAGCTGCAACACGCCTTAACCTATCCCACACAACCCAAGAAGGTGTATGTCAGCTAAATGAAGCTATAAATTTGCTCCATGATGTTTTTTTGCTATCCTTAGTGACTTGTCTGGATCTGGCACACATTTTCTTGTATTGGATTAGGTTATCCAACATAAGGTGATGTTGGAAAGCCCAAAGAGCACACCTTCAAACACGAATGACATTCTGACACTCATCCGTCCACCAAGGGATGGGAAAGCGACGGGGGAGCGAAGTCGACTGCAGAATAGTTTGCTCAGCAGCAAAGAGAATCGTCTCTGTGAGATGCTGTGTCAAATCATTCACTGAATTGTGCTTGTACATAAATGCAGTCAACTGGGTGTAAAGGTTCCAGTTGGCATGGTCCAAATGCCATCTAGGCATGTATCTTGCATTAAGAGACTAATAAGGCATGGAAAGTGGTCACTAGAGTGTAAATCAGAGATGATATTCTGTTGTAAGGAGACTACCAACTGAGGTGAATAAACTGCAGGATCTAGGTGTGAGAGACTATTGAAAGAGCCAGAAAGAAATGTAGGCTCCCCAGTGTTGAGAGCTAGGTTGTAACTGTCCAAGAAGTTAACGATCAGGTTGCCTTGCACATGAGCGCGATGAACCCCAGAGTGGGTGGTGCACATTGAAGTCTCCCACCAACAAACAGTGTTGGTAACTGGAAAACTAGATCTTCTAAATCGGTGTGTGAGAAGTCGTGGGATGGACGTAAAGGAGTCATTCCACGTCAAATCGCACAAAATATGGTAAAAATTGACCTTAATATCTCAGATTTTCTTGAAATTTTTTTTGGTGTTTTGGAACAAAATATATTTGACACGTGTTTCTTCATTTTATGACAAAAAATTTAATTTGGCGGATATTAATTTTTGAAATGTCCCAAAAGTCGCGCACTCCTCATCCTTCAATCAATCATACCTCCAATTGTAATCAAGCAAATTACTTGATCTTTGGCTAAAATTAAAGATAAATTGCAGTACTTCGTGAGGTATTTATCAGAAAATTTTATTAATTATTATTCATATTATAATGTTCATGTTTAAATTTTTAAAGTTAGATCATAAAACGAACTCGACCATTTATAAATCTGAAAAAAATACTAAATACAATGAAGTTTATTCAATATTCTCAGAAAAAATCAGAATGGAGTCTCTAATAGTTCAGCCGTAATTAACTTACAAATCAGTGCAACGGACTCGTTTGGCAGCGGTGACGGCTACCGTAACCTCGCACAATTGCCACTTTCCATTACGGCAACTGTTCATTGCTTGAGGTTCCATGAACGTTACAAAAGTACAGTAAGGAGAACACTGCTAGCTGACACTTATATGTACACTATTAGTATCTACAAACTGTTTTTAAAATATGCATTTTAAACTGATGTTTGCATACAACACAAAACTTTAAATTTCTACTTGTCTACCTCCTTCGAAAGAAAATTGTTTTACTAAAGCTTCAGTTTTTGACAAAGAAATGGAGTGTAATTTTAAAGCCTAGCTGGACCCATCGTTCTTGATCCCTGACCTTGACTGGAAGTCCTGTAGGCGAATCCATAGCTTTTGCCTCTTTCATCAGCTCATATTGTATAATTCTGCGAATGAAACCATGCACAACATGGGGATGGAGGGGGAAGGTAATGATGTCTGCATGCTCTGAGACAGTCCTTGCTAATTCACAGGTGCTTATTAGTGCAGCATGCAGTTGAAGACATAGATGGTAATTATTATTTATTTATGCCAACAAGCTTAATGCTGGTGTTTTTAAACACACAAGTTGTGTGTGGGCAATGTACGAATCAGCTGGGGAATTTGATGTACTGGCAAGTTGGCCATGGTAGCTTAGTGGTTAAAGCAGCCGCTCGATAAGCGGAAGATCCGTGGTTTAAATCCCAGCTATGGTATTGAATTTTTACTTTCTCTACTGGTAAGTAGGGGAAGTATTGTATTCCACCCAAAAATTCGATGCCGATTTCACCGGAAATACATGTTTTAAGGCCCCCTGAATCCAAAAAAAGCATATTTAGAAAAAGGTCCGTGTTTGTGTGTGTGTCAGTCTGTCAGTCTGTGGACAGCATAACTCAAAAACGAAAAGTCGGTTAAAAACCAAAGTTGGTATTTAAGTTTAGTGTCTTTCAAGGATGTGAAATGAAGATTTTGAAGAAAACAGCCCCACCCTAAACTACCCTTTACATGGAAGATTTTTGAAAATTTTGATTTTCTTGAAAATGGCTAACGATTTTGATTAAAATGCCATATGTTTGAGATATTTTTATGACAAATGAAATGTATATCTTGAACTTTCTGGCTATTGCCCCTGTAGTTGTATATACTCTGGATGAATTTTGCATAACTGGTAAACCGTTAGAAATAGACCAAATCATACTATACAAAAAATGTAGATCTTGCTAAAATACACAATTTTTCTCAATAAATTTTCTTGTAGGGTTAACCATTTCGGAGATATTCCTTGTTATGTGTGTGAGTTTCAGAAAACTTAGAACTTTCGTGAAATGGGTCATCGCTGTTCATTTTTTTTATATGTTAAGTGTGCAGAGACAACAGAATCTCAAACATTTGACTATCGCACAAAGCTTACTGTATTCTAACATTCCCCTTGCACCTACAAGGAAATAAGCAATAAGATAGTTTGTACAAATGTTTATCTCAACTAACAAGAAAGAAGATGTAGGAATAAGAGTTTGTAAGAATGGTTAGTTCAAGAGTAGAGAAAGTCATGTGAGTGCAACACATCAGATTTTTCAGTTTCTGAATCAATCTCTTTGACATAGTTAGATCTTTGCAATGATTGAATATAGTGCATTTGTGAGACATTAATCATAGTGTAAATCAATTATGCCACCTGTACGTTCTAAATTAGGGACCAAAACATTACACAATCAAAGTAGAGAAATTGTTTCAAATGTGTGGGCGTACATGAAGAAAAAAGCTAAATGCAAAGAAATGCTTACATTGGAAGATTTTTTAAAAAAAAATTCAAAAAGTTCAAAAGCGTGTATCAGATGCCACAGGATTATCAGAAAGAAGGTACATTGTGGAGACATTTTTCTGCATGGGCTGTACTGCCTTAGTAAGAAGAAGTTATGTGAGTAGCATATGAAGCTGACACACCAATTTGTATGCTGCCTGCAGTCACCTGGCTTGGTAGTCGCTTTCAAGCTTTACATATGCTTCCTCCACGGTGAATTCAGCTGTACAAATAGATGACTGCTTCATGTTGCCCATGAGCGCTTGCACACCTCCAAAATAAATTGTAGCAAATGCACTTATACACGCTCCATAGTTTTTAACATCTTATTTTATAGATAAAATGTCAGGGAATACGTGTGTGTCTTTTTTTAGATTTTTAACGCATCGATTTAAATTCTATTTTTGGTTTTACAATATATAACATAAAAAAACAGTCCAAAATTTGTGTGTAATAAAGATTGGTCGAAAGTTGTTAAGTGTTGTATTTAACCTTTCCAATCCGCCAAACCCCAACTCTCAACTCTATATGACCTTAGAGTAACATGTGATTTTATATTACGGTGTGCGCAGAAATTGCTTAATTTCTAATAGCCATAACTAAGCAAGTAATTTAAAAATACAGAAATAAAAAAATACTATTCTCCCTATTTGATGCCTATTATTCATAAAAAAATTTGAACCTTCGACGAAAAAGTCGTGTTTTACGGGTGTGCGATTTGACGTGGATTGACCCAAATATAAGTTGCAAATGGTGAACTGGATGTTTGGCAGTAGAATCGTTACGGCAACATTGTATATCAGACCGTAAGGGTACAGATTCCATATATACATCATCTCTGACAAGTATCAAAGCGCCACCATGTACAGGGACAACCTCTTCTGGTGTAACATCACACCATGTTGCGGTGTATCGTCTTGAGATGGAAAGAGTCTTGTGGATGCAACTTAGTCTCTTGCAAACATGCGACCAAAGGCCCATTGCTATTTAGCAAAAGTTCTAAAGTGCATCACACCCTTGGAAGACAGTACATGTTAAATGGGGCGCAACGTTGCAACATTTACTACATGTATGCCTTCTTTTATATTTAAACCCCAAATCATGTAAGAACCGACACAGTGGCCCATGAGAAATTTGGTAGGGTATCATCACCGTGATGATACCATGGCAAAAGCATATTCAATGTGGGTAAAACATTTTTAAACAATAAAGAATGAACAATTCGAGGCGCTCCACTTTGTACTATTCCATCATATTGCGTTAACTTAGCTGCATTTTTTGTTCCACCCTTTTTGCTTTCTTTTTCGTGGTGTTCTTAGAGGTCCTTTCATTAGTTCCTTTTTAATCCTATACACTACTGCTTCTGAACGACCGATAGCTTTAGCCATTTCTTTTACTGCCTTATTAATACTCATTTGACTTGAAAAATAATATAACAGATTCATAATTATTTGGCATTCCTTACTTCTTCGTTTACCAATGTATCCTCTCTTCCTAGCTTGCCCCTACATAACTATAAATATTTATGGAAAATGTTAACTGTAATAGCGCTTCACACGCTCCACCAAGTATACGCACATACGCTTCTTTATGCACCTATGAACGTTTACTGCTGCCTTCTGTTGATGGCTTTTAACTGAATAGGTGCATACCTTTTGTTTGCCTTTACACAATAAAAGAAAAAGGTTACAAGCTTCTGGTTTATTTTAAGAACGTCTCTAACCCCCCTCAACATTTGCTCTCGCTTGCTCCCTGATGTAAACTCAATAATAAAAAAGTTCCCCACTGCATAACTTTTGCAGTGCACAGATATAGAATTTTCCGAAAACATTTAATTTAAAAAATTGTAACACTTGACTGAGTAAACATACAGAATTCAAAGTAGGCAGGTAGCAATATCATAGTTTACTCTAGCTAAGAAAAAAATATAAACGTGTTGTAGCAGTTAGTCTATTAGTTCGTGATGAGTATAGAAACAGCAAATATGACTTTTTTTTTTCAATTTTTGTAAAAAGGAGTATGTTTAGAGTGATGTAAGAATTTTAATTCTTAAGGCAGATCATGTATATAAACTCATCACTTAACAAATTGATTGTAGCTGCATAGCGCTATTCGGAAGGCTTTTACTGAGAAGAACTTTGTATAGTGACTCTAAAAGGAATATAACCTGATGAAGAAAAATGTTCTGCATAGGATAATGTGTTCAAAGCTGAAGTTTATAACTGAATATTTACACCATGCTATTAGAAACCTGGCAACAGCGTGAGGGCAGAAAAGGACAAAGCTAACAGCAGCTTGTATGTGCAAGATAGAGACAGATATATCCCATTTAACTCCGTACTGTCATCTAAGGGTGAGACAAGGTATAGCTCTGGTTGGTCTAATTCCACGCATGTTCCATTGTAGGATAGCTGTGCTAAAATTTTGTATGGGATAAGTACAGCTAGGTAACTCTGCACTACTTTGAAGTAGGTAGTTGTCAAATTAATTTAGCCCTTTTCTTCTGTCTTAAACTGACATTTTTCTCCGACGCTTTATTGCGCCTCTTTTCTACTGGGGCTTTCCCAGTGTGGGCAGATTCGTTTAGCTCTATGTCCTCTGCCGAGGACGTCCACATTCCCATAGCGAACTTGGGTTCAAGTGTCCCAAACCTTTTGCTAATGGGGATGTGCAAAGACAAAAGATGCCAGTTCAAGTCCACCCTGGAAGATTCCCCAGAAGAGCATCTTTGAGGAGATGTTCGTGGACACTTGTATCCCTTCCATATACTGGGATCAGACTTATCTTTGAGGAAGTCTTTCTTCGTGTAGCCCTTCGTAAACTTTATCTGAGAGGCATTATACATTACAGGCTTGCTAGTCTTTTGTGTAGTGTTTGACGTTTTCATTGCTGATCTAACAGTGGTATTTTTTTCACCAACAGATTTTGTAGACATTATAACAGATGTGTGTGCTGATGTTGAGGGCTTTGGAGTAGAGCTATGTGATACAATTGTCTTTTCTGAAGTTGTTGTCCCATTGAAATCGCTGGTCTGCGTTGCGATCTCTTGCCTTGGTACTGGTTTGACTGCAACTGAGCTATAGGTACTAGACCTTGGAACAGAGAGTTGGCATGTACGAAAGAGCTTCCGGGCTTCTGAGAAGGACACCTTCTCTCTAACCCATATCTCTTGGATTGCTCCTTCCTCTACAAAACGGGGGCAATCTCGGGAACTAGATGGATGTTCATCTCTGCAGTTCACGCATAACGAAGCTGCAGTACATACACCATCGTGGAATTTATCTCCACAGTTAGGGCAAAACTCGCTTGTATGTCCAAAACACTGGCACTTGAAACATCTGATTGAGTTTGGGATGAATGGCCTAACTTTGATGGATTCATACCCTGCTTTAATCCTTTGTGGGAGATCTACCCGATCAAAGGTCAGGAACAGGATACTAGTTGACTTTAACTCACCGGGAGTTCAACATTCTGTGCATGACTTTACTGATCCAGCAATATTATCCAAACCCTTTTGAATTGTAGATGGGCTCACCAAAATACAGTTCTTTCATTCCTCAGTTCTATCATTAAGTAGTGAGGACCAAAAGACTCGACTACTTCTTTTCCACTTGCTTTGCTGTTTTTGTATTCACCATGGCGAGTTAACCCTCCACCATTGCAAATGTCTCCGATGGCATGCTCACATCCTGGGTGCCACCCTGGCTTAGTCCTGGCCCCACCCCGGGACTGACCTTTATCAGCAGATATGAACACAGATCCTACATGATAACCAGAGGCTGAGAATTATGCAGTTATCCAGTCACCCCATCCACCTACAACTTACAACTTGTGCATAGGTTATCCATCACACTGTACAGGGAGGTATCAGATGGTAGGTCAAACACAAGTGGACCAAAGTTGATTGGGTGTTCAGCATATGCTCTCTCACCCCTTAGAGGAACCCAAGAGAGTATGACTGGGGACCCCGGGTGCGTCAAACCCATACTTACCATAGTAGACCCCTGGGGGGATGAAAGAACGATGTGGGAGAGTCAAAATCAAACCAGTTAGATGTGGAGCAGAATTGTACACATGAAAGTAAACTTCATTTTGAAACAACACACATTTAATAACTTTTGATTTCCTGCTGCCGAGTGCTCTTTGGAAGTACATCTCACCATCACAACACGTTGCCATGGTAAACATGACAACACAGAAACCATGGGCCATTCAGACACCTACTGGTGATGGGGATAAATGTTTGCCGAAACATGTCTGAGTAAAATAAGCGATGTTAGTGTCACTAGTTTTGACTCATCTTAAGTGAATTTAATAAAGTTCGCTAAGTGTGTATAGCTTGATGTTCAATGATGTGTTATGTATAAATTATGAATAACATGCAATTTGTCCAGAAATTCTCAGATCATGCATCTGCCAAGGAGATACTTGATTAAACTGGCATCAATAGCAGACATGCAGCCGAGGATGTATGCAGTGATGTGTGAAGCATGTTATGAGTGATGTTTTAAAGGAAGGAAGATAGTATGTTTAACTACTACCTACCTGGTTATAATAAATTTGAAGATCGTTGGTATATTGCTTGCTGGAACATGACAGTATGTTGTGATTTTAACATGTCACATGGACATAGACCAGTCTATTTTTAACTTCTTTTAGCTCTGATTTGAGAAAATGTCTGTTGTGCAAAATGTTTTAATACTAGGGTCATTGTTAAAATGCTACAAGCTGATATTTCATCTCTTTTCAGAGTGGACTACCACCTCCATTGCCACCCCCACCTCCACCTCCACCAGGGGATGGAGAACCCCATATGAAGAAACTAAAGCTGGAAGGTAAGTCAAGCTTTTCTCTTGCAGGTATAAATTTTCAGTAAAATATGAAGATAAGAAGGTAATTTAGAAGGCATCCAAGGATATAACTCAAAAGGAATCAGTTCAAGTTAAAATAAAATGTAATTTCTACTAGCTGAATAACTCAGGTTAGATAGTTGCGTTCATATGAATGATATTTTTAGGGGGGTGTTAAGAAAGAATAGTTACTAATCTCGGTTGTCTCTCTCTGTTTCTGAGTTGTTACAGGATTTCTGTGAAGCCAAAAGCAAGTGATCCACTATGTTAACTACCAGTGGAGACATGTGACTTCCATCTTTTTTCTGTTTTGCACTTGGGAGGGTGGGTGGATTCTTTGGTCGTTGCTTGGATGTGGGACATTTGAAATGTAGGGAAAGTGTTATTCTGTTACAAAATTTCCGTTATATTTTAATATATTTAAATTTAACAAAGGAGAAGAGACATTGGATAAATGTGATCAATTGAATATTACTATGCTGTGCAGAACTGTTAGCATTTGGGGCTTAGATATGTTCTGTGAACAAGGTTTTCCTTTATTGTATAAGTGCAAGCAGCTTTGTTCATCTATATGCAGGTTAAAAATTTAATGAAAACATATGAGAATCCCTTTATTAATTGTGTTACTCATGTATAGTAGGTGCGAACTTCTTACTTAGTTTCTTTTGGACGTTATACGTTTACTCCTACAGAAAATGGTAAACTATTCACTTCATGCGAGTTGATAACATTATTATTGCTTCCTAAAACAACATATAAATGGGCATGATTTCTAATTAAGTATTCTTTGTTTACTTGGGATATTTTATTATCCTTCAGTAGATCAAAAAAATTCAGTATGATTGCTTTTAAATTTACATATTGTTATGCTGCTGTAAACATAAAATATATGCAAACATGTGCATATGGTAGTACATATTGGCTGTTAGGTCGGTGTGTTTAATTTCCCAAAAAGGAGGAATGTAGCAATCTTGAGAACCTTTGCAATTTTATGAAGAAAAACACTGCTTAGCTTTGATCTAATTGCTGATCAGCATAAGTAGAAACATGTTAGGGATGAACATGAAGGAGGGATGAAGCTGACAGAGTGTAATTTATGTTTGAATGCGCTAATATGGAATATTAAAATGTTTCACTTTAGTGTAAATATCAAGTAAAATAAAGTACATTTAAGCAAATTAATTTTGAGTGGCAAATGGAATAATTTTAGTTTTATTTTGGTCTATTGCATAATTATAGCCATTGGAGTAGTTTTAAGATCCCTTCTTATGAATACAATTATCTGAGTGCAAAGCACATGTTTTGGAATATAAATTCCAATTATTTTTTTTAACGGTCATTGTATATTTGTAAGAGCGCATGTTGTTTATACAATTTTAATGATGAAATCAGCTAGGCACTAAGAATTTTCCTTGTGATTCATGGGAGAGATATTTTGGAACTACATGCACTGAAATTACTGGAGTAAAATAACTGTCCTTTTATTTAAATTGAATTTTTGTTGGCTGTCCCAAATTTCATCAATGTTCTGTTGCCATTTCATCACTCTTGTATGCTACATAAGAAGCTGCAGGTTAGATACTACAGCATTCCTGAGAAATAGTTTGAAGGCTCTATTTTAATGCTGTATGTAATACTTCTGTCTTCCTTAATTTTTCAGATATATATTTTTCTAAAGTAATTGGATTTTCTTTTCAGCCTTTAAAGATATTAGGCATTAGTTAATCTTTTTGATATGATATACCTGTAATTTTATATGCAAATGTAAGCAGTAAAACAAAATTAAATATAAAGTATAATTATGTTGTCCCTCTTGCCTCTCCATTGTAGATGTTAATAGAAGATATCTTAGAATGTGCAGCTTTTGGCCAAGACTTGTTCTATGCAAATGCATGTCACATTCAAATGTGAATAGCATTTAAGTTTGTCTTACCCATAAAGTGCTCTATTGCAAGTCATTTGTGTTAATAAGAAAACAGCTGCATAAATTTTGTAAGATTTGAGGTAATTAAAACGAGTAACAGAATAATTCATTTAGAAAGGCAGTATTTCAGTGAACATTATTTCTCTTATTTGGTTATTTTACAGGGTTGTATGCAATTCTTTGTGTGCAAGATTTCATTTGTAACATTTCACTATTTTCCATAGACAATTGTTGCAAATAAAAATAACTTCTGGAGACCTGACTTCAGATGGTGGTGTGCAAATGCAAGTGTTCAACATAGTTTAATCTGCATTTGATTTATTTCTTTGGAAATAGTTTATCTCTTAAATTCTTGCAATTAATGTAGAAGAAAGAAGTTCTTAGGATACGCTGAAAACCATGTCAAGTATGGAGTAATAAGTTATATGCTATAAAAATACCTAATTGGAGCACAGTTCTCCTTATTTATATTAATGAATTGACTTGTAAAGTATTAGTCCATGCTTCTGCGAAATACGATCTTGTTCTCATTGTGTGCTCATTTTGTCATGGAAACAAGTACCAGTGTTGGACTCTGATCTATGAGAATTGGTTTCATTTCCATTATTTGACACTACATGAGTGGAACTATAAGATATCTATGTGGTGTAAGAGCACAGTTGCATTCTTGTATTTGTCAAATAATTGAAAAGTTTAAAGTGAAAGGTCAACTAATGCATTGTAAAGACATGTGAAAGGAGCTTATTCTTTACCAAGTTTAAATTCTGATATTTCCAAATGAAAAGTGCAAACTGGAGAAAATGTGAAGATTTTTCTGCACAGATACACCAGCACGAATGTAATGTAGAATTGTAATAACTTCAGTAACACAAAAAGCATAACTGTTGCACACTACTGCATTTAAGTTACTGTGCAAATGGGAAATTTAACACTCTAGTCTTCTAATGCAACCTTTTCATTTAGAAGAAACAACACATTTAATTATTTAGTGTAATGTATGTCTGCCCATTTTTAATGTGATATTTAATAAAAATGTGGTTTCTAAAAAGTATGGAAAGAAAGTAATAATTTTAACTATTGTTGCAAACATGTGGTTGATGCAAGCTGGAGCACTATATAAAATGTCTGTTGCATTCTTCAGTTGATTCTCCTTTTGCCTGAATCTGTGGTGTCCACACAGTGCTCGGAATTAGGTTTATGAACAGCAAGAAAGTTCATACAGACATATTTTGAAATTGGCTATGAGGAGATATTTCTACTGCACAACCACCTTAATTCATTATTGAAACTCCAGTAAAAAAAGCTCCATTTCCTTATTTGGATAAAAATTTCATCCTCTCTTAAAGCTTGGTCATAAATGTTTCTCGTGTGAAAGTGCATTACTTTGGTTAGCAGTTGGCCAAATGACTTTGGCGTTATAATGCAATATGTTTAAAACTATATTTACACAACTATGTTCATGAAAAAAGGCGTTAAACAGCAAAACATCACAAGATCGACTGGAAAGTGTAAACATACAATGTTTCAAGTGGTAGAAAGGTCATTTGACAATTTAAGAATGTATATTTATTCTTAAGTCTGTGCTACAATCTATTTGACATTTGGAATTATAAGGGTGGGTCAAATGAAAACTGGGAATATTTTTTTACAGCTCCTTTGTTGTAGACAAAGTTGAAACAACTACAGTATTTTTCAATGTAATCTGCCTGCTTTTTTATGCATTTCCACCACCAGGTTGGGAGGGCATGGATACTTGGGGAGGATCTTTTGGCTATGCATATAGCCACTTGTGCACCACCTGTTTCACCTCCTGTCGGTCGTGAACTTGTAGCCACTTAAGGAGCTTTAATGGGCTAAAGATGAAGTTAGAGGGTGCAATATTGAGGAAATGAGGATTGGGGAGACACTCCAGACGAAGCCCTTGATTGTCGCCAAGGTCGCACGAGATGTATGAGGTGAGTTGTCATGCTGGATGACTGCCTGTTGAGAGGAGTCCGCAGCGCCTGGTGCATATGGCAAGTTTCAAAATAACGCATCAATTCACTATAGGTGGCACTGGTCACTGTCTTGCCCTTTTCCTTCAAAACTTTCAAGTTCATAGCAGCGCAGCAGCTCCTGGCAGGCATTGTCTCACCTCTCCATTTTAGAAACTGACGAGTGGCCACTTTCCGGTACCTCAACTCATCATGGACAATATGGTGAGCAGAACAGTGACTGACCTGTAATTGCACTGCAGTGTGTTCAATGGTGACCTGTCTATCCTGCAGAATCATCTATTCCGCTGCTGCAATCACCTCAGATGTCACAACACAATGTGCCTGGCCTCTCCTGCCCTCAGCACATCTGCTGAACTTGTGCCACTGCTAATTTTGTACACCTGAGTCTGTGATAAATATGGTGCTCCATGCTGTGCCAACATGCGTCATTGGATTTCTGTTGGTTTCGTACCTTCACTGTGTAGGGAACTGATCACTCTGTGCTGCTCTTTGGTGCACTCCAACGGAGAGGGGCTGCCATTTTGGAAACTCCCATATCCCACTACTGGGTCACAAGGGGTCATGAGACCAATGGCAATTGATGGCAAGAGAGTCCATGTGCATGTGTATTAGGCCTGGTCGTAATAAGAGAAGTTTTAGATTTTCTATAACAGTTTTCCGGTTTTCATTTGACTCACCCTTGTACATGGGGAAATGAACTCTTGTGCTCCATTTGTTTCACCCATCTATACAGTCCATGTTTTGATTGTGGTGTGGTATGTGCCTTAGTATAACCAATTTCCTTCTCAGTTGTAAACAACTCATGTGGTTCTCTATGTAGTTCATACACTTTCTGTGCAAACCCAAGGTTTAGTAATTATGGCAGAAAATCTGAATTGAGGTGACAGAATGATCATGTGATGACGTTTGGAGAACTGGGGTGGAGCTCTTTCTCTGATTGTCAAATTTCTTGTTTGATTTTGACATAAACATGAAATCTTGGAGCTGGCCAACATCTTTTAAGTTATGTCTATACCTGGCTTATGTCAGGCAATACAAATGTTATGATTTTTGTTGTGGGTGGCCCATAAATAATGTCTCCGTAAGTGATCCTCCGCCCATATGTTTACAGGAAAGCTAAGTCAAGAATGGATACTAAGAGCTCCAGTGCCTTATAAAGAAGGGAGTCTTACAATTGCTATCTGGTGGACCAATCTGAGTTTTGCAAAATCTGTGTGGAAGTTAATTCAGATGCTATGTGCAAATGCAGATTTTTATTAACTTTTTTCAACATACAAACGATATTGTCATTGAGAAACCTCCATATATCAGGAAAATGTCCCCCTGTTCTTAGTAATTTACATCAGAGGTCAGAAAATTCAGGATGTGTAGAGCAGTTGTGGCACTAAATGTTACAATAAATATTTGCAAAGTGCATGTGCATTCAGACATTGATGACATTAAATTACTTTTAATTATAATAAAAGTTGCATGTTTTTTGACAAAACCTAAAGTTTTTCAGTTGTACATATCCGCTTTTCCTGATTTCATGACATCAGAAAGTTCCAATTCCTACATCATATTTAACAACAAATGTGACTTATTAACTAGAAGTCACAGGTTCATTTAATTTATTTTTGGAAACTATGACTGCAAAATTTTCAAACCTGTTGTATAAGAAAACATGTTTTGAAATAATAAAATAGACCTAACAGGTTGTTTTTTTATTTTTAATTTATTTTTAAAGAAATGTCTTGTGTTAGGCTTTAGCTAACAATAGCACTTCCTATTTAAAAAGTTCATTAACTTTCCTGTAATCCTATAGATACAAAAGTTAATTTTTTTTGTGTGAATTAAAAATTCTTGAAATTAATATTTTCAAGATTTCCAGTACTTTCTCACTTTAAATCACATCTTATTTTGTTAAACTAATCCTTAAACTATGTCATTTATGGCTGGTTAATTGAACGAAAAATATGCAATTACAAATGGTAAATGGGTATCACAGATACATAACCTGTTTCTTCAGCATTAAACAATATGAAGTGTTTTAATATACCTTCACAGAAAGGCAAATAAACCCTATTTTGTTATGTTTGCAGATTTACAGAGATTAATATGAGGAGGGAAGAATGTTCTCACAAGCGCGAATGCACGAACACACACAAGGCGTTGGGTCTAAACAGTCCTGCTGGACATCACCTAATTTAGCTTATTGATTTGAAGTAAAAGAATTATAAAAATACTTAGTGCATAATTTTAGATCAGTTCTGGTATAAACAGGATTGTGCATGGTGTGTTGACTAGGAAAATCAAGACTTTCAATGCATTTGTATAATGAATATATAAAGACATGTTTCAGGGACGGGAGGCAGATATCAAGCGGGCACACGGTTTTTGCTGTAATAAAATTTTGATGTAGCTGACTGCATGCGTTAAGACTAATGTTGATTTCAGATGCTGTTCCTGTTCACACCTAAAATTCAGTTATGCTGATATTTAGTTTTTGTTTTAGCAGCAGCATTTTGTTGAAACTTTTGTTTTGAGTATCTCTGTCCAGGAGCTTCAATAAAGTGCAAGATGGCTTTGTTTGTTAGAGAAGCAAACCAACTATTTTCTTGTTTGAAAAGCAAACACAGTTGCAATTTTAGAGCTGTGTGGGATACCTAGCATTTTAACTTAAGTTCTTTTAAGTTCTGTTTTTTTTAAAATATCTGTTTAGAATGCGAGTAATTTTAAAGGATACCCTTACTCTTTCCTGTAATGGTATGTTAACACTTCCTACATAAAGCCCATATCTGTTACACAGTTTGACTGCACGAATGTTATGATTGTAGGTATTGTGCTCATTCTTTGTTTGCTTGTATATTTTAGTTGTTCATCTGGAATAGCTTGCCAATATCTACTTCAGCATTTACACTAAACTGAGATTCTATATCTGATACAGTTGTGCTTTGCTACCTGTCTGATAGCCAAATTTTTGTTTCCTTCCAGAAAAAAATTGAAACATATCAGTTGCTTAATCTTCATAGGCATCAAATAAGTTACACTTTATACTTGAATAAACATAACTTACAAATACTGACAGTTTCCTGAGCAAACATTATGTGTGTGGTAAAGGTATGGGAGATCTGTCTGTTGTCATGACAACCAGGTTTATCCTTGAAGTAGCTGATGGTGTTCGTGGCCATGCGTTTGTGTCGAGAAACTGTTGTAAATGAAGACGATGGTCTTTGAAATGAGTCTGGATAAAACGCAAAGTGAAACTAAATGTGTGTATAGTAACTCAAATACTTCTACAAAACTGTTTTTAGTTATAGAGGAATTTAATTTATATTTTTATTAGGTTATGCAGCTTAATCTGTTTCAGATTAAACATGTTAAGCATTTGAGTTACAATGATGTGTAATCAGTAAATTGTACTTTTGAGTTAGGGGTTTAAAACCATTATGGAATAGTGAAAGTTCATGGATAAAACTTAGGTTAACCAGCAGCAGTCACTGTTAGTGTTTTTCTACTATAACAAAGTTGTTAATCTGGATTTTAGTAGTGGAAAATTGTCATATGAATTATACAGAAGTGTAGTACAGTGGAGAATAGAATAATTGAGCATCTATTTTGTAAGTGGAAGAATTTCACATGTATGTCATGAGTTTGGTTGACATAGGAAAAGTATGCTTTAATTTTCCATGCTGATATGTCAAATATACCAATGTAGAAGAATCCTGCTTAACCTCTTCAGCGATGACGGATGAGCGATATGGGCGTGTATACACGTCCTGTGCGTTTGTGCATTTAACCCTTATTTATTCCTTCTCTAACTCAACTTATTTTAATTTTTCCTTTATGAAACATTTTAGTAAAGTCTATATACTTTACTGGCTTACCTTAATATGTTCGTTCTGCAGTGATTTACCTCAAAACAGGGATAAACACACAAGGGTACATCTCCGCATTCGCAAATTCCCTTCTTGCGGCACACGAAACACTTTCGAGATGGGTGGGACTTCTTTACTATTGGTGGTATCCTTTTAGGATAATGTTTTCCTTGAAGTCCGAGGGGTGCAGGGGTTTTGGATTTTCAACCCCAACGTGGTATTGTCCAATTAGGCTGTGAGCTATTGATAGTCGGAAGTCAAGGTAGGTCATTGTCCTGTGTGGGTTTAGAGCTCTCCAAATTACCAAACAATTGTATATGGTTATATCCAGTTGGTGCAAAAATTCCTTTTTATACCACTTCTCCCTTCAGCTACAAGCAGGAAAGAATGTATTTCAACAAAGAAAGAAACGGAGTCTACTAAGTTGCGAAACTCATGTAAGCAAAAAGTTGCAATGTTGCTCTATTCTGATGACTCAAGAGACCATGCATACAGTAGTGCTTTATTAGACAGTATGCTGACGCATAAGCCACACATACAACGGGTCGACTACTGTTTCTTTCAGAGAACTTACATTAGATGTATTCGACAGTGCAAAGTTAACTTTTCACCACAGTGAAACAAAATAGTGCCATTTCAACGTTTTGTAAAAACAACTCAACTTTGCTGATGACGTACATTTATACTGCATATAACGAGTTTTATACTAGTTTTTGTTTCATTAAAATAACTTAATATTTACACAAAATGCAGCTGTGTATATACGAAACACTTTAAATGCCCTGCGCTGGATATTGGGTAGCAGTTCTCGGCTTGCGGACGTTTTAAATGGCCATCGCTCAAGAGGTTAACTGAATTAAGGGGGGCTGTCTATTCCACATAAAGCATTTTTCTTTGGATAATCTGTGATAATGATTTTAAGTAAAAGGGAATAATTGGATTCTAAATGCAGTTTCATTGAATTTTTTTTTTCTGAAGTTTCAATGCTTGCAAGTAGTTCTATTATGTCATCATTGGATAAGCGTGATAAGTATTGGTGTTGCCTCACTGATTGTTCCATAAAGTACTAGGCATCTGAAAACGCACATTTTGTGTTGCTCATGGGGCTGTAATTCAGTATTTCCTATTCAGATTTGACTACAAATTTGTAGTTCTCCCTGTAATTCCTTGAATCCCTTGTCTGCTGACATCTTCAACACAAACCACACTGACCAAACCCAACGGTGAAGTAACTGGGCTTCTGCATGCAAACAGTCAACATTTATTGTGTACAATATTTCTTGGAATGATGGGTAGGGTTGAAGATTAGCTGAATACAATACCAAGCACCTGTAATGAAATTATGGCTTGGGGTAAAAGATTACTGCCAAGTGTTAGGAAACATCGCCAGCGTAAAGTAAGGCATCTTGTACTCTTTTGTTCTTTTTTTTTTTTTTTTCTCCACCAGTGCAGTTTTGGTTATGAGGTTTTACTGTATACCAATGTAAAGTGTGATACTAATGAAGTGGGGCCTGAAATGTGCATAAAAGGAGGACATACTCTGAGTTTAGAAGACATACTTTTAAAACATGAAGCAAAATAGTAGGTTATGATGTGGATAAAAGTTGGGATCTTAAATACACATAAAGTTACAAATGCAGTATGCAATTTTGGAGATTGGGTGTACTTGATTCTTATGCACTTTCAGCATAACTGGTGTGCAATTGCATTTAAGTGATATACTTTACCGTATGTTACATACTTTAGAATGTACAGTAATTTATTATTGCACGAATGTTTCCCTCCACTTCTGCGGGATTGATTTGTCACTTCTAAGCTCACATTTTGATATACCACGAATTTTTTATAACAGGACTAAAGCATGTCTCCCAAGAACCACATTATTTCGGGACTGCTGTGTTAAGTTTGGGGAATGTAATGTGTGAAATTCTTGAAAGTACTTGAGCTGCCCACTTATTTTGTCTCCCAGTTGAAGTTCATTTACTAAGTGTATGTTGCATGGGACGATACAGAATACGAGCTGTATGTTCTGAACATCTACAGTAGATGCTGCAAGGAATCTAAACTATACTCAAAAAAATAAATGAGAACAAGATTTGCAGTTTCATAATTCTATGTCAAGATATATTGTAAAACCTACATATATACCACAAGACTGACACCAATCTTATGAAATAATTATTTTTGTGTAAAAGAAATCCAATAATGCTGAAACTGTCCACTCTACAGGAAGAAAATAGGCTCAGTGTAGAAAGTGTTAACTGATACCCTAAAGAGTTTCACATAGTAGAACATGCACATTCATAACTATACCAGGAGAGTCAAATGTTTTATGACGAGAAGGTTTAATATAGTTAAAAACCAGCAGTGGCAGGTATTCTGTTTTTAGTGTCCTTGTTAGAGACAAGTGAATAAAAGGGATGATATGCTCTAATGAGCCTGTGATACTAGTCTTCTAAGGATAAGGAAAAACACTCGGGGGTGCCTTTTGTAAATTTATGGACTCCTTAACTACTGTGGTTCTCAGCATCACATTCAGTATTGGGCGTGGTAGACTGCTTAACCCTTTATTGCCTGGTGTGACTTATAAGATACATAAGCTTTTTTTCCTATTTGTACTACTTTTAACTTTTTTTTCCTGCTATATTCTTGTTATACTGTCTGTCACCAATTAAAAATACATATTTGAGACGGTTTGAATTGTAAAAAAGTATTTTTTTTACAATTTATATTGTAGTATTTTTTTTTTTTTTAGAAAAGAAGCAAAATCCATGCAACCGCAGTCAAATGATACCCCGTCATCATCCACGCGTGCCATCACACCGATTATTTTACGTGGGCCCTCCCCGTCCTTTACCACAGGCACATTTGACTGCAGTTGCCGAGACTCGAACTCACGACCTCAGGCTTTGAGTGCATGGCCAGTGCGCTACGTGTTGCCTTAACGATCATGGCTATCCGAGCCAGCAGGCTGAAGGCCTCTCAGACCGCCTAATCTAAACCGGTTTCGAATTAGAGGAAGAACGGCATATGTAGCAAAATAATTCAGGCAATAGAGGGTTAATTTTGCTGTGAGGCTTCATCAGACCTGAGGTTCTTTTGTGCTGTAGATCAACACTGGACCAGGTGCTGTATTTTCCATCCTTTGCGAGATTTGAACCTGCGACCTCAGGAACCAAATGCTAACATATTACCCTTAGACCAAGGAGGATGTGACGCTAGGGGGTGATGAGACCATTAGCCAGTGTCTCAAGATTTGAACTTGGGACTTAAAGAATGTGAGATGGACATGGTCCCCGTATCATGGAGGCCAGTAACATCACATTACTTTTGAGCATCTTATTGTATAAATTCAGCAGTTAAAGCTGTGGTTATTACTTTTAACCTCAGTTTGCATATTAATACAATAATTAGTGTGACTTATTTTTATTATTTAAATGTTTTTTGTGTATTATCATAAATAGATAGAACTTGTGTCAACATTATAGATGAAAGAACTTCCATATGCAAATTTTGCTCATCTGACTACCCTCTCCATTTGGAGGACTAATATCCTCTAGCCTGAGCCTAGGGTCAGTTGGGGAGCAGATGAATCTATGGATTGGACAGAGTGAAGACCTGTAAGGAATGTTTTCAGTTTTCCTCTCTTATATAGGTTATTTTCAAGTGTTTTGATCTCTGGACAAAAATAGAGAAAAATAATCTTCCAACCAAGACATTTGAAGAATTTTAGGTTCCATTCATGAAAAATACCTTGCATGGTTTACATTACAAAGTTTCTTTTGCATTTTCTTTGATGCTGTCTGATTCTTCAAGGTTGCACAAATAAATGACATGAAGGAAAACTCATGGTATTGCTTAGCATTCATATTTTGTTTACAAGGCAAGTGTCTCTCTTTCTCTCGGAGGTCAGGCAAATGTATCAGTTTCTATACAGGATTGATAAACAAAATTCATTGTAAAAGGTCGTAAGGGAGGAATGTCAGGGTTGTGGAAATGTCTGGTGATGAATTAGGTTAAGACCAGGTTAAGGAATGGAGATGTAAATCTATTTTCTATTAGAGAAAAAGTTATTTGAGTAAATCCAACCCTAGTGTAATTATTGTGAGCAAGCATTCATAAAGTTCAGAATTCAAATCTCAATTGAGTTTCTTGGGCAGTTTCTCAAGGGCTTTTCTCTTATCCTCGGCAGATAGGTGTCCGATAACTGGGCTCATTTGAGCAACATTTTGAGCATCTGATATGCCCTATCTGGTTAAAGGACGCTAAACAGGTTTTATTTATATATCGATTAAATTCAGACATTCAAAAGTTAGAATTTTTTCATGCTTGATGTCTGTATTGCTTCACTTAGAACAAATATGGTTGTTGCTTAAGAATTACATAATATGGCAAGGACATCTTCTAGTATCCATAATGAGTACTTCAAATGAAAAATGTTACTGGTAGTAAATGTAAGAATTGTTCTTTGCGATTGTCAGCAAATAAAATTTATGCACACTGTGCAAAGAAGAGATAGCAGACGTTTGGAACATCTAAATGTGAATATTGCTTTGTACACCAGTAACACATAGGGTACTCTCTTAACAGGAAGTTTGAATGTTGTGTTTGTCAGCAACCTGATAATGACCACAAAGAAAATGGCAAGTCATTCATTCGTTTCAAATTATAAATTAATTGCTCTTGTGTGTGGTGGGGGCAGATTGCCAGTCAACTCATTCTTACATAGCACATTGGAAACATAGGCTGCAGGATTCAGTATCAATCTTTGCAAAATGACCACCAGTATCAATCTGCATTTGTTTTTATTGTGAAATGACTGACTTGAAAAAATCTAAATGAATGACTCGCCTATCCTGTAGACCTAAAACTAGGCTCTGTTTATTGCATTCAGGCTTCCTGTTTTGGGGGGAAGTTGTGAAGCCTGAGTAGCACTTAGTTTAAAATATGTTACTAAGACAAACGAGATGTGAAATATGGGAATAAAGATGTACTAGATTCATAAATATTGACTAGCATTGTCTAATTGTAGTTTGTAACAAGACTTTAATTTGTTGAACATACCAACAGCTTCCAGTTTGTGGTTTTACCTCAGGAGGAATGAAGAACAAAATCTACTTTTTCATTTGTGTCATGCTGCTAATTCCATATTTCTTTGCATCAAGAGAAGGCTTGGAAAAAATGTCTCATTCTC
Source organism: Tenodera sinensis (assembly GCA_030765045.1). Classification (NCBI taxonomy): domain Eukaryota; kingdom Metazoa; phylum Arthropoda; class Insecta; order Mantodea; family Mantidae; genus Tenodera; species Tenodera sinensis. The sequence goes on along the minus strand of CM060963.1, from coordinate 67,160,417 downwards.
AGATACATAAAAGCTTGTGCTTTAAAGTATGTAATATATTATAAGGTCTTCTATTTCACGTGTGACTGTCCAATGAGGAACTTATTCTGCCTAGTGTGTAGCTGTTATTGTACTTTATCAAATTATCAAGAATTTTCTCTGCTGCCTTTGGTAAAGTAAAGTAACTTTCCAAGAATTAATTTTTAGCATAGAGTTTACTCTTGGATTACCATGAAGTGCTACTGGTTTTAGAATTACTTTTGTCAGATCAGTGTTCTAGATCACAACTTGTGTGAAAGTTCATTGAACAAAATAAGTCTTTGTTATTATAAACTCTTGTTTCAGCAGAAAAACATCAGATTGCTGGAAAAAAAAAAAAGCAACATGTTTTTGTTATATAAGCACAATCTATAGCATGGCAGCGTCTCTAGAATCTAAATGGAAATCAAATATTAATGCTGGTTTCAGTGAGTTGAAAACTTTTTCCTTGTCCTTTCTTGGTGTCTACTATACCTGACAAGTTTTGTTAGTTGCTGTACTTTCTTGAAAACTGGGGCAAAAGTGCAAGTGCAATTGCTTCATTCTTGTACAATTAATAGATGTTATATATATTAAATATCAATAAAGAGCATTTCAATATAAATGTCTTCAAATAAAAATTAAGTATTGTTTCATATTCCAATAAATGTAGAGTTATGTAGGAGAACATTCTTGCCTGTCATTTTGCTAACCAAAGCTTAAAATGCTATTTGGGCCATGTTACATGGCAAGGTTTTTATGTAGGTTTTACTTAAGATGTCGGGTAATCAAGTGCTTCATGCTGTCAAACTAATTTGCATATTCATGCTTAAAATGCTTAACTTTGATTGAAAAGGAAGAAAAAATAAGCTCCAAACAGTTGTTTATACATAAATAAGCCCAGATTTTTTCCACTGTGACCAATGAGCTTGTGAAATTTGGACTAAATTAGTATTGCAAATATTTGGTTATATACTCCAGCACTGCACACAAGTGGGCTGAGCATATCCGAAAAGATCGTAAGAGGAAGCATTTTTTCAAAACTCCATCTTGGTGTGGACAAGTGTTTTTGTGCTGTAAATGTTTTCATATACCAGAGCAGCAGCCATTTAGGGTTCTACGAGTAGTTTGAATAATCATACTGAATACTAAATGTGGAAAAGAAACATTTGGGAATTTTAATTGACCACTTGCGTTGCTTCTGAAAGTTAGGATAGTGTTGATGTTTGGGACAAGTGGTAACCGTACATTCACGTTTATGAATGTGAGAGAAATTTGAAATGTAGTCTTGTAAATTAACATTTATATTTTGCTGAACCAAGGTTGCAGTAACAAAGACTAGAATTCTTTTCTCACTATGTTGCATTTGCACCCAGAACTTAACAGTGTGGTCTCGAACCTCAGATAAGATTTTCATTTCATGTAATGATAACATTCTTTGCCTCCAGTAAGTTTGAGCTGAACAGTCAATTTTATATAACAATGAAAAAGAAGTTATCAGTGTTAGTAGTAAAACATAATTCACATGGTGAAAAATAATTAGTTCTTTGATCTTAATTGTGACATGGATTGTGCAGGCATTGCCTATTGCCTATTACACATAGTTTTCCTTAGCTTGTAATTATGTGAGTCTCATAGAATTTACTAGTACTGAACACTCGAGAGGACTAACACTTGGATTGTGCTGAGAAAAACTTTAAAAATCCCTTGCATTGCAAAACTAAAGCATTTTTCTCATGCCATTGCATCCTGCGTCACCTAAGTAATCTCTCCATGTATTGATAGATCCCTACTGCAGTATTACTTGGGTTAACTTTTGATGAGAGTATCCAAAATTTTCATAAAATGCAGTGCTGCCAATACTTACTGGGGCTGAGAATGTTCCTTATGTTTTATGCTTCTTTCCTTAAAAAGCAATATTTTCTTAGAAGATAACTGTTCTCTTTTTAGGTTGTGTTTGTGTCCAGTTGCAATGACCATGCGTTCCTTTACTGCTAGAAGTGATCAAGCTCAAGCACCAGCTGCATTTGACTTTTATTATCGAAACATATTTGAATATTTAATAGTACTTGCAGTTTGATCATTCTTGGCATGTATTGGAAAAATCTAGATAGTAAGTTATTAATTGCAGATTTGTGTATACTACTTACCTTTTTAATTTCAGCTCCTGGGAGACCAGTGCTGCTATCTTATATTTGTTTTCCAGATAGGGTGTTTTTTTAATCATGTTAAGTGAGAAAATATCCATTTGTTTTTCTTCATTTTTTTCCTCTTTTTTCTGTGTTGTTCCATGGGTAGAGTTGCGCCTAGCCTAGCCCTGGTGTTTTCAGCGATGCAGGCGAACGAATCAGGGGCCAACATGACCCTGACCGCCTGCTACCCCTTGCGGTAAAGGTCAACTTTAGCATCGTGTCAACATTTATTGTGACTAGCATCTAATTACTTTCTAAGTTGAATAAAATATTATAGGCTTTCATGTAATACTTTTGAGGTTACATGATAGGAAATGTTTTTTCACATCTTGACTTTCAGTTAATTCTCATAGTTTGCAATATTATGCTTTCACTTTGAAAGTAATGTGATGCTAATAAATAAAGTTGATTTCCATAACCATATTCCTTGTCCCCTCCTAATGTCATAGTTTTATGCTTGTTATACTCTCTCAGGCTAATTTGGCATAGCCAGCCATTCTTTGTTTGTTTTAAAAATGTCATATTGAAGTCAAGATGATGTACCCATGTGCCTATTTACATTCTTTAAGCAAATAAAGAAATGAGTAAATAAACAAGAGGTATTTGACTGATCATAAGTTTTTTTTTTTTTTTTTGGATTTCTGTAAGTGAAGGCGAGCTATGAATTGATGAGTATGCAGGCAGAAATTATGGTCACTGTAAAAACCAACAAGCAATTCACAAATTATGAGCATCATTATTTTGGCATTTTTTGTGCAAAATTTATAGCAATATTTGGGTTGGAGATTAGTAGATCAGTTGAAAAGTGTATTTGTAATTGTGCTGCATTGAACTTGATACATTGCTTTAGTAAGTGAGAGTATCAGTATTGTGTTGTGAAATATGTTCAACTATTTCATTGTCATCATACTTCCCTAAATGCTTTGCAGCAAGACTACAATTTATTGATTTGAAATGCTGATATTCTGCAGATCACAATTATACAGTCAATTGCTATTGAAATATTTCTAATTTAATATTGATTATACTCTTTCTTTCTCTCTTGCTTTTCATTCCATAAAACTTTGTTTTAGTAGCAAATTGCATATTTGCCACTTCAGTTTTAGTCATAACATGGCGACATATTATGTGAGTGTTCACATGTACTGGTTGGAGGAAGTTTATTGATGGCAGAACACAGTCTTAAAATTTCTAACTTTACCTTAATTGTGCATTGTTGTTATATGCCTCTGGAAATTGTGTATCAATCCAACTTCGATTTGAAACTAATTTGATTGGTCACTACTAGAATTTGAAACTTGATATGAATGTGCTCTACCACTTAAATCTCCCTTGCTTCTACTTTTCGACATTTAACTGTAAACTGAGATAAAAAATAGGGAAACTTACTTTTTGGATGGCCTTTGTATGTCGTTAATACCCTGCTTTCCATGAGCTCCATGATGTGTTATATCAAATTTGAGGCATCTAGCAGCCTATTTACAGAAAGGCAAGTGCGCACTGATGCACAGAAACAGCAACATTTACTATAAATGTTCCAACTGATCAAAATTATGTTCGACCTTGTGCAATACAGGTGTCCATCTTTTTGCACTTTAAAAGCTGTTTTGTTATACTGTACAGCAGAATGCATATGAGCTAAGGCAATGCTTGCATGCCATAGCTACACTGCTACCAAGTGCTGTGCCAGTGCAAGAGAGATGGAGAAAGAAAAAGAAGGAAAATTTGTTGCGTCACAACGTAAACTTACAGCAAACAATGCTTCTACACAGCATAATAACCTGTAGCATTTAATATTAATGTGTTTATATACTGAAAAGAATTTGTGAAGGTGATTTATTGTATTGGAGTTGTTAGCTCATCATCCTCGTCTTCTTCCTCAGTCTCTTGCAGATTTATAACTAGTTTTTGCACTGTTATCTTGAGCTACTTCTTATGGAAATCCTCTTGCTGGAGTTTTTCACAGTGAGCAATAAGACTTTGTAACAATTCTGCTCTAAAATAGAACATGATTATCCGTGGTCTAGTGGAAATTCTCCTTCCAGATGTTTTGTTCGAAGCTGCATCGAACATCCTCAGTGATGTGACCATAGTTAGTGCTCTGGTAATCTCGGCAATGACTGATATGGAGTTGTTTGGTTTCACAGGTTTTATACACTTAGCATGTGTGGGCGTTTGATGGTTGGTCCGGTCTTTATTGGTTTGGCTGCTGCATGGGATGGGCTAAAGTGGGGGTTTCTTCCATTATGATTATTGTCAATAGGTTGGTATTTAGTGTGGCTGAGAGTGCTGATTGGAGGCTGAACAGCCTCAGTCACAGTAAATGCCAGCCCATCGACATTGGAAGAAAGCCCTACTTTAACTCATCCCACACAGCAGCCAAACCAATAAACAAAGGCTGAACCAACCTTCAAACACCCACACAGGCTAAGCATATAAAATCTGTGAAACCAAATGGCTTCATATAAGTAATCACCAAGATTACCAGAGTACTGTGATCACACCACTGAGGATGTTTGATGCAGTTTCAAATAAAACGTCATCTGGAAGAAGAATTTCCACTTGACCACAGCCCACAAGCCTGAATAATCATGTTCTACTTTGACACCAGCTGTGAAAGCTTACACAATTTGATCAATTCTGTTCTAGTTTCAGAAAGGTGGAATGCTATGGTATTACATGCCTCCCAGTCCTGAATATCTTGTTTTTTAGAATTAGTAGAGGGAGGTTTAAGATTTTAGAATGTTAACTTGCATAACCAATGACCATTAACCCCTCTTCTAAAAAAATATAAACATTTATGAACCATTCTGTGTAAGAGACTGCATTCATTTTAGAATGACATTTTTATTCCCTGGTCTGGAACAGAAAACTCACTTGCTGTCAGGAATGAATCCTATTTGTGCAGAACCTGCATGACAAATAAAAGCCTATTTCCTTTTCCTTCATGTATCTTGAGTCCACCTCTTCCCATTGAATCTTGTAATGGTTCTGATTCACCCATGTTTCATCAAGAACAAAAAGGGGCACATATCTCCAAATTGTCTAATCATGTGCATAGATCGTAAAATTGGTATTCTCACAGCAGCAATGTTGCAAGAATTTACGTCCATTAGCTTTTTTTTTTTTTTTTTTTTTTTTGTATCCAAAGCCCAAATTTTTCAGTATTAATCCCATAAGTAGAGGAACCCATATAATCTATCTTTTCCCTCATAATATGAACCAACATTTTAATTGGATATTAGCCATTGTCATATTTCATATATCGTGCAGCAAAGTGTCTTGCAAAATCGTCTAAATTGGAAATACTTTTCTTTCTGGTATGCTTTCCTGGATATTTAAATAATGGTTTGCCAATTTCTGTGTTGGATGTTTTGCCCTCTTTCACAATGCGCAACACAATTTGTACACTGTTGCATGCTTTGGTTGTGAGTTCCTGGCTTTGTGAAAAATTTATTTTATCACACATTTCCTCAGTTCATATTGCCTTGAAGAAAGAGTATACTTTAAAAATATTTCTGACCTGACACCGGAGTACTTTGCTCTTAGTGCCTGAACCACTTACTGACATTAACACTCCACTAAACATAGAATGTAAAAATAGATACTTTATGCTAATTGTTGCAGTTACACAGAGCATTTAATTTTCCTTATAGTGTCTTGAGCTGAGTTTCAATGAACAAGTGCTAGTGCTTCTGGACTGCAGTAAACTATGTTCAATTACTTTTAAAGGGAATACTGCAGTTTAGAACCTTAATTCGTAAATGCCTTCCTGACTACTGGTTAGTGAAAAAAAATAACACATGGACAAGGTTAGAAGTTGGAACATGTAAACACAGAAACATAAGGTGTAGAAACATGGTCTTGGGACAGGCTGCTTCAAAATCTTATGCTACATACACCTAGGCACATTGTCAAATTTTGGGCACATGAGAAAGAGGAAGCTCTGTTACTTATGCTTTGCCATATGGTCACATGTGGCTATACTGAAATCCAGGCTATGAGTGATACAAACCGGATGTACTTCGCATCACATGTTTGGATATGTAGTGTTGCAACATTGTGGCACGCTTTACGAACTCTTTTCTTTTCATATTATAACGCTCTGATGACGTTGCCTCCATTTTCGCTAATAATACAGCACACTAATGTGAAAGAATAACCATCATTCTTTGTCACACTTTAACCTCCAACTATTCGGTTCTGAACAAGACGAACACGAAACATAACATAATAGAGATGTGGCAACCATGTACTCTGTATTCAGTTGCCACGCTGTGCTTTAGCAAACGAAAACCAATTGAAAGTTTAGTGAAAACGGTAAAAATAAACAAAGCATTTGTTTCCAGTGTCACACATAGAACTGCTTGTTCACTTAGTCATTTCGTTTGATAATAGATTTGTTGAAAATTTAAAAAATGAACTAACATATAAACTTTCATGGCTAAACCCGGCAACGATGCAACCTATTCCCCTCTCAACTGCACCATCCCCTTTTCCTAGCTGCTACTTCCAGTTTGTATCGCTCGTAGCGTAAACTTCAGTAGAGGTGGGTTTAGTGAGCAGTAATTGTAATAAGTATCATATTTGTGTATGCTATTGCAATTTTGCACTTCACACTGATTGAATGCGAATGGGTAGTACTAAGGGGAGTACTTAAAAAAATAGGCATGTATTAGGGACATGAAAAACTACTTAAGGAGGATTCCAGATTTTTTTATCTTTATAATGACCAGTATTGTTTAAAATTTGTGTTAGAGCCAACAGGGTCAAAGAAGGCTGTTAAAAATTGCTTAAATACAAAATAGTGTTATGGGAAGAGTCAGAAGTTAGGTTCATATTTTCTCTGGAAAGCCGGTATGAGTTGGAAATATGTAATTGCTTTTGATTATTGGAACCAATGTTAAGAATTTAGAAAGCTTGAAACATCCTTGTAAATTAAATCATTTGTTGCTAGAAAAACACTATGGTATTGCCTAATTAGTAGACTTATTTTTTATATCCTCTTACACGGTTTCATTTAATTGAAACATTTTGTTGCTATTGTAATTGCAATTTTTAAAATGCAAGCCATAGTTTTAGCATTAAGAGATGGAATATATCTGGCCTGAAGTATAGAGTAAAAGTAGCCTTTTCGGTGTTTTAGTAAAATTAACACTTTAAAAAGAAAGGCCATGTTTTATTTGGAAACCTAAGCTACTCTAGACAACTATCATGGAAAAACTAATTATAGCAAACTATCCTTCAAAATCTAGAGATCCTGATATGACTTTTGGTCATTGATTGCATTGGTGACTTGTCCAAGTCTATAGTAACTGAATGTTTATTCCTGCAACAAATAGGAAAGATCCTGGATAAAAGGTGCTTGCTGCTTGTATCACTGAATGAATGTTGCATCATGGATGAAGGAATCTACACACATCCTCAATGTGTTATGAAAATTACATATCATATCTGGCTAGTTCTTTTGTATTAGAAATATTACAAAATTTATTGTACTTGGACATTACATTTTAATTCTAGCATTACCGGATGTGGGGGGAGTACGTCATGCACACCACTATAATTTTATTAAAGGCTAAACATGACAAGATATACTACCCAATTTTAAAATAAACTTCGTTTTAAGTTACTGAGACATTTTGTTACCAGTTGTGCTCACCTCCGTTGGTGTTACAAATTCTATAATGAGGACTAGCATAATACCTAATGTGATTCATGTAAAAAGGTAAGGAATAGTTAAACAGTGTTAAATATTACCTTTATAAACGTGACAAGATATAACACCTAATTATAAAATAAATTTGTTTTAAAAATTGCTCAGATATTTTGTTACCAATGGTGGTCACAAAGTACCCTGCCACCCCCCCCCCCTCCCCCCACCTGGTTATAGTTCTGGAATAAGGCTTGGTAATGGTAAGGTTAAGAACCTGAGAGTTTTTTGACTCATAACATTGAACTCTTTTGTATTCCACTGACATAATAGAGAAACAATGGGTATTGTAAGGAGTGTTGTAATATCATGCTTTACCACATATGGCTATGGTGCCAGAGAATCTAATCTTTCTTGCAAGACTACTTTTACAGATAAGTAGATCTTTACCTACCTCCCAATTTCCCCACTTTTCATTTTCGATTGGAGACATTACCAGTATATCAAAGCCTAGTTATAGAAGTTGAATGCTTAATCAATAGAAAATGTATTGGGGATGCTTTAACATTTTAAAAATCTATGTAATAGCTAGCAAGCACCTTCTAACTACTGCACTTCCAAGTTTGGTAATTTCTTGGGGAGAAGAAACTTTTCATCATGAAGCTTCAACATATATATGCTATGTGTGCATTGTAAATGTACCTATACAGACAGCATGGAAAGAAATCAGCATTGCCTTCTTGTGGACACTGCAATTCTCACTGTTTGTGGGGTACCTTCTTTTGTCATGCTTTCATTTTATTGGCTGATAGTGTTACCTTGCAGGTGCATCTAATGCCTGTATCAGACCAATGCAGTATACCTATGCTGGTTTTGTCAATTCATTGGCTAATTGAATAGGTGTAGCTACTTCCCTCATCTGGAAGGGTGAGGAAGTAACATGTACTCCTTCAAACTGGTGGAGGCCTGCACCAGGAGACACACCCCATAAATGCCTCTGCAGACAATCAGAAATTCGATGCCTAGTACTATTTGTGCTCTTTGTACCTATAACATAAAGTAACATTTAGCTATTAATTCACTGACGTTGGTAGCCAAGGCCATTAAGGTGCAGATTTGTGAATGGGAGGTTTGAGGTTAAAATCCTGCTAAGACCTTTCTTCCTAATTAGAGGTTTCTTCCAGATTTTCCTATCCTCATAAGTTGCAAATGTCAAGGTGGTAGCATAAACAAACTTGGAACATTCCCTTCCCAAATTTTCCCTCCCTTTTCATGTATCACGAGTGTCCAGGATTTTTTTTTGCCTGATGTCGTAAGAATGGGCTACAAATGTTACACCTCTCAAAAGAAAAAGAAAAAAAAAAAGGAAAAATACTAGTGGCAGATAGTGTAACACTTGTTTTATTATACAACAATTTCAGGCAAATGCATGACAACACATCGGTGCTGCACAACCATTCTGAGCTACTAATCTCCAGATTGAGCTTATGAGGCTTGTGCAATAATACACACTGAATTGCTTGATGGCTAGATTTAGCTTTTTGTTGAACATTTGAATGGGTTCTTTTTTCTTACTTTGGTTTTACTTTTGTTATAGATCAGCAACAGGCTCAAATCCAACAGCCACAGGTACAGCCCTGCTCAGAATTTTTACCAGGTCCAATCTACAACATAGCACAAACAGGACCTCTTGTAGCAGGTAAGCCAACAATAAGCAAACATATCTGTTGGGGAAACTGGGAAGTGTTGATAAATCAATGAAGTGGGACGGGGAAGAAAACAATGTATGAGGGCTGTTCAAGGAAGAATGATTATATGTTTTACGGTCATAGTTTTTGCACTAGAATTTCATCTTAGGAGACTGTCTGCTTAATCTGTAACAAACATGCCGTACGGTTTCATAATTGACACTCCTAGTTCCCACTGTGAGATGAGGGCATATTTAGACATGGTCACCCCAAAAATAGATATCATGCAATGAACAATGTGCAGGTTTAAAATTCTGCTTTTGTCTTGACAAATCTTTGTCTGAGAACTATGCAATGTTACAGGAGGCCTATGGAAAGTTTATTCTTCACTACAGCACAGCTCAAAGATGGTTTACATTGTTTAAAAAGGGGGAAACAAATCGATTTCAAAGGAAGGTTACTGCTGTTATGGAAGTAAACATTGCATGATAGGATCCAAAATCTTGTCCCGGCCTGTTTCTTTCCAAAAGTTGTTTCGTATAGGGTGATTTATGAACTGATACATTTCTTTCTTTAATGTTTCAAAACGAGTTATGCTAGCAACAACTTGTTATATCTGAATTACAGAGGAATTTTGGGAGATTATTTACCTCTATAGCAAATGTTGAAAATGTCCTCCATCCTGCTTAAAGTACAACTCAACACGTCACTCCATGTTGCTGGTCACTCGGAGGACTTTGTTATCAATAGCTTGAATCTCCTGTGTTATGTTGTGCTTTAGATCGTCCAATGTCTGGGGATGTGTGGCATAATACCTGTCTTTTAAGTAACACCAAAGAATGGAAGTCTGGCGATGTCAAATCTGGAGATCTCGGTGGCCACAGGTTCCTGGAAATTATCTAGTGTCAAAAACCTGCAATTTGTGCCATGGATTCATTTGATGTATGGCATGTAGTGCTGTCTTACTGAAAATGTCCTTGACTCAGCTCTACATCGTCAAGTTGCTCAGAAAATTCCATGAAAATCTGTCAGCACTCATGTTGTTTTAAACGTGATTGGTAAATTGGTCCCACAATTCTCTGTGCAGATATTGCACACCAAACTCAGATTTTAACCGAGTGCATAGGTGCTTCATTAATAACATCGATTTTTGCTGGTCCAACAGCTGTACACAACAGCTGTGACAAATGTCTTAATGATTTTTTGGGGGACTGCTTCAGTCGTGCTCCTGTGTCAACAACCGTGGGAAGCCTGGATGAATGATGTTTGCCTTTTTCATTCACCAGAGATCCAGTTGTTTCCAGTTTGTTTACCAGTCCCAGAAGTGTGTTTCTTTAGGGAGGATTTCAAACACCAAATTCTCTCTGGTAAGCCCTTTGAGTAGCTGTAATTGAATTAGTAATCCAGTATATCTTTACAAGGAAGAGTCGTTCATTTAATGTGTACTCCATTTTCAAGATGCCAGAACAAAATCCCCAAAACAGTTGCTGACAATAAAACAATTACATATACAACACGAACATCTGCACGTCTAGCGACAGGCAATTGAAACTCCAGAACTTTCTGTTTAATTTGGTGATAAAATTGGAGTATTGAGTGGATTTCAAACAGAATAATTAAAAAAAGATGTTCTTCATAAATCACTCTGTCACATGCAGCATTGCCAGTCTTGTATTACCTTGTCAATATCTTCTTGAATAAGTTATTTGTCAGTTTAAAAGATATTTGTGTTAGTAATCCCCATTTTAACCATCAGTAACTCAATTGGATTGTACTGGTAGAGGTAAGGGGCAGGCAGAGTACTATGTGTCCCATTTTGATTGCAAGTTGATCCAGCTGATACACTGCATCCTTGTATGCATCCTTGGCACTTGTCTCCAACTGCTGCTGTCATACAACTGAGAGTATGTTTTATTTCTTCCAGGCTGTGTGGGTTTGTCTTGTACACTTAATGTTTTAAATTACCCCAGAGATAGAAATCACAGGTCACCTGGAAATCTTTCTGCAAATCGCAGTTCCACTTGGCGAGCTGACTGAGCTAACACATACGAATCATAAATAAATACACGCTATGCAGTAGAAAACAAATGCTGAGCCAGAGTACAGGACAAAATAAAGCACACTGGTAATAACTCAATCACATGCAATCACGTCAGCTCAATACTGCACTTCCAGAGCAGAGGAAAAACAAGCCAACTGCATGACCTTGTGTACAGCAGCTGCGTTACCCTTTTTTCTGTGTGTGCAGTGGAACACCAGACAGTGGTTTGGATGTTTTTGGGTCTCTCTGTACGTAGATATTAAAAATACAGAATTAATGTTTATAATTGAAAAAAATGGAAAATGAAGTAAATACACATTTGTCACGAAAATAAAGGGGAATGTCAATAAATTACCACGGAAATAAAGAGGAATGTTGTTGTTTTCTAGTGCCTTGCATCTGGCAATGAAGCCATTAGCATTCGTGCTTTCCAATACTTTTGAACTGTAGTTTCTTCTGATCTTAATGCTTCACAGGTCTTCAAGTGTTCTTCATTCATTTCTGCTGGATCGTTACACAGGACACATATTGGTGAGGCTGAGATACCTATTCTGTAGAGATGACTTGCCAAGCAGTCATGATTTGTCAATAATCGGAAGGCTGCAACAGCTGTTTTCCTTGGTCTCTGGGGGATTATATCTGGATTGGAAAGTAGTGTAATCCATTTTTTATCTTTGGCATTTGTTTCTATTTCTTGTAGATATGAATGACAAAAAGTTTTTATGATCAAGCGTTTTATTGAGGAATATGAGAAATTGAATTTAGACTTTTGTTTTATTGTTGTGCCTTTCTTTGCAAGTGAGTCTGCAGCTTCGTTCCCCATGACTCCACAGTGTGCTGGAATCCATTGGAGATGAACAGTCTTATTAACTTTTTGGAGTTGTGTTAACATTTTGTAGCATTCTCTAATTTTTGTTGACTTCTTTGTAGTATTTGAACATATTCCCTGAATTGCAGCTTTAGAATCTGAAAGAATTACTGCCTTGTTAAATTTATTTAAGGGAAGATTTAATAATTGTCGGAGAGCAATGTATATAGCCTCTATTTCTCCATCATAATTTGTTGTGTCTCTGCCAACAGAATGATAAAAGGAAAAATGTGAACACGTAACTCCAGCTCCAGTAAGGTTTTCCTTCGAGGATCCATCAGTATATATGTGCAGCCATTCTTCTGTGGGATACCTAGTATTGATTGTTTCCAGAGCTAGAAGTTTTTGTATTTCTTTTGGTGTGTCTGATTTACTTATTTCCTCTATTAATTCCAAATTGAAGGTAGGTTGCGATAATTCCAATGGATTTTCTCTTATAAGTAGATTTTCTCTGGTGTTAGGAATGTTCAATTTGGATTTAATCTGTGTTACCTTTTCTAGGAAAGTACTATGAGTTTTAAGGATTGAATGGGGGAGGTTCTCTTCTTTCCATTTAGAGTTTGGCAGTCGTAACATTTTCTCGTGTTGGAGCAATGCTTGTTCTTCTATTTTTGTTGTTATTGATGGGGTCCGTGTTAAGGCAAGCATGGCATCAATAGGTGTGGATTTAACTGCTCCAGTGATTAGGCGAAGAGCCTGATTTTGTATTTGTTCAAGTTTATTGATGTTAGCATTTGCTGCTGTTATTAAAGCTTCAGAACAGTACAAGAAGTTTGGTTTAATATACATTTTGTATGTTGTGTTAAGGACTCTCCTTGAGCAGCCCCATTTAGCACCAGCTAACCTTTTCAGGATTTGCAATTTCTTTTCAACCTTTTCTGAGATGTTTGTTATATGTTTTTTCCAACTTAGCTTTCTGTCGAAAGTGATGCCTAAGTATTTGGCATCATCAACTGCTTTGAGTGGTTTACCATTATAATTTATGCTAACATTAACTGGTTTGTATTTTAGTGTAAATAATTCATAATTTGTTTTTTCCACATTGATAGTCATGAGGTTTTTGGAGCTCCATTCATGTACTTTGTTTAGGGCTGTTTCTATTCTGTCTTTAATTAATTCAGGTTTTTTTTGAAGAGCCTGAAGTCCAAATGACTACATTGTCAGCAAATAAAGCAATTTTGGTTTCTAAAGTTTTTATTATTGATGGAAGGTCATTTATATATATGTTAAAGAGTGTTGTGCTCAGAACAGCACCTTGTGGCAGTCCTCGGTGTGTTTGTTTATATTTGGAAATGTATGTATTATATTTTGTGGCACAAAATCTTTGTGAAATAAACTGAGTTATCCACTTAAGCATGTTACTTTTCACACCTATTGATTGCAACTTCTCAACTAATTTATTTCTCCAGACTGAGTCATATGCTGATTTAAAATCAATGAATACTGCCAAGGTATCCTCCTTTCTATTGAAAGCTTCCTTGATAGTAAGGGGTAGTGATGCGCCTCCTATAGCCTCTCCTACCCAATTCCCATCCTCATCCTGCCCGTGGTGCACCCTGCTTTTAACAGATGAGGCTCTGGGGACCGAATCACAGCGGTATAACTGTTTCATCTAAAATGGAGGAAATGTCATTTACATATGTGCTGGCCTATCACAGCACAACAGCGTCCCTCAGAGGCACATGAGGGGAAGGTCGGTGGATCTAAATATCATCTATTTAGTCCTCCCGGCTAGGTCCGATGGACCCGTTGACCAACGATAGGTGTGGTCCCCCTTGCAAAATGGGGGTTTAAGTCGGGTGATGTAACTGCCACATTGTAAAACTGGTGCCCGTTAAGAAAACAGTTACATGAAAGCCACATACATGAATATGAGTCCTAAAGATAAACATTCCGGAGTTAAAACTGTCCCCCAATGGGATCTCCGGGTGGGGACATCTTTAGGCAAATTTCATCACAACAATTCCAATACTTTAAGAATTCTACAATGGAATGCAGGAGGCATGTCCCAGCCTAAAAAACAAGAGCTAATGAAAATATTAAAAGACCAAGATATAGATGTCTTCACAGTACAAGAAGCCAATATATCACAAGAACAGGAAATATACTTTGAAATGGATCAGTACACTACACATAGTGTCACCGCGCCCGCCACATTAATTGCCGACAACAGCAGTGTCACCCATCGCATTATTGTCGGCACTACCGCAAAGGAGCCGAAGGAAAGAGACAGAGAATGGCCGCATTGTTGGGGCGCTTGCCGAAAGAGAGAAAAGGATAGATTCTTCTGGAGTCTTCTACTTTATATATCGCCGCAATAAGTGAACGTTCCTGAAGCTTCCAGAATAGTGCCTGGGAGATATAAATAGCGGTAAAGTGTGAGAAGTCAGTGAGACGTATGTGAAGAGTTGAGTAGTGCCGACGGAGTCAGACGTATGTGAAGGTTGAGTAGTCGTGCCGACGGAGACGGACAGACGATGTGGAGAGTTGTGCCGACGGAGAAGAGTTAGTTCTTTGTGTTACGAGTTCGAAGCCGTGCTGTTGGAGAATCGGAAAAGACTTTCTTGTTGTTGCAACGAGTGTACAAAGTTACTGTTTACGGAAATAAAAGTGCTTATCTCGACTACATCAGTCTACTTTACTTCACACCCACACCAAAAAAGTCACAATATACTTCCAAAGGCTCGTCAAATAGCAAGTGGTATTCTTACAGGAATTAAAAGAAATATGAAAGCTATTATCCAAATCAAAAAAACAATGGAAGAACAAGATAAATCAGAAATAGTTAAAATTGAAGCATGGAAATGGAATTAATATTTAATCCAAATGATCCACCCACTTACCTTCATTATAATGGTTCGGGTACAAATCCTGACCTTCTGATGGTGTCATCTGACATAATTGACAATACAAAAAGAGAAATAATAGAAGACCCAGGTTCAGGCCACAGAATCACCATAAACTCCATAAGAGGTCTAATAAATAAAAGTAACAAACCAAAAGTTAAAACTTCTTGGAATTTTAAAAAAGCAGATTGGTCCAGTTTCCAAAATGAGATAGAAGGGAAGTGTAATATACTGTTAGAATCAGAGTTCAAGTCAACAGATGAAATGAATAAAAAAATTTGTGAAATATTATTGACAGCAGCCAAAACACATATCCCCAAAGGAAAGTTAAAGAAATATAGCTACTTTTGGTCTCCATCTTTATCTAAGTTAAAAACAAATATAAAATCAAGCAACTCTAACACTAACAAAGCAAAATATAAAAATCTGATGTGTTGGACTCATATGACTTTCTGTACTCTTGTACTAAACATTCTTACAAACTTTTATTCTTGTCTTCTTTGTGTTGAGATAAACATTTGCAGAAATTATCTTATTGCTCATCTTCTTGCATGTGCAATGGGAATTGGGGAATACCTTGAGTGATTGTGAAGTCTTTTAAAGCTTTCAAATTCCATTCTTTTTGCACGGTTAACTTAAACAATAGTGATGTTCCATTTGACAGAAATGTTCTCCAAAACTTACACAAATAACAAGGAATATCTCCGAAATGGTTCACTCTACAAAAAAATTTATTTGGACAAATTGTGTTTAAGCAAGATCTACTTTTTTTGTATGTAAGATTATGGCATTTTAATGAAAATTGTTAGAGCCATTTTCAAGAAAGTGAAAATTTTCTAAACATTTTTCTTGTAAAAGGTTGTTTAGGATAGGCACACACACGGGCCTTTTACTAAATGGTTGGATTCAGGGGGCCTCAAAACATATTTTCGGTGAAACCCTGATATCAAATTTTTGAGTGGAATACTTTTTACTTTACATAGTAGAGAAAGTAAACATGGAACATTCTAATTAAAAACCCAGAAATGATTCCAGAAATACCTTAAAAATCTGTAGTACCAAAATTTAGATTAATTACAGAACATGATTATTTGGCTAAACACAAAATAGGAATTTACACAAATCTAAACTGTCGTTTATGCAACAAAGAAAAGGAAATGAACTGAAGATCTACAAACCTGTGAGATCCTACCTGTCAGTGATGAATTCAAGTGGGGGTCTGGGGGAAGGGTGGAAATCCCCCCAGGAATTAAAATGTGCCCCCCCCCCCCCCGAGAAATTAATATCTATTTGTAAATGTATATATCATTAACATTCCCTTCCCCAACCCCCTCCCCCAAGGAAAGTTGCTGTATTCATCATTGCTATATGTTGGATCCACTACAGAAAAATATTGGAGAGCCAGAGAGCTAATGGCTTCGTTGCCAAATCCTGGCATTTAACAATTTTGCAATTGAGCTGTCTTTAATTCTTACCCAAACTTAGTGCTTCCTCCTACTAAAAATGAGAGGTAGCATGACTTTCTGCAAAGTTTGAGTCCCACAGTAGAAGCTCCTGAAGAAAATGCATATTTTGCACCTTTGTGAATTTTCTAAAAAATAAAAAGCCCTGGGTAAGGAAGAAGGATCAAACATGAAACTTTACTTAAACCCGGTAAAACTGCAATGGACGCTTATGAAATCTTCAGAACAGCTTATGAAGGAGTAAAAACACTTCAGTAGATTTCAAAATTAAAAAGTGGTGTAACATTAGTTAAGGTTTGAGATCATTTGGGGCATCCCTCTTTCAGCAAAACTGACAAAATGTTAGGTGAGGGAAGTGGTATTAATGTTGGCACCAAAAAAGAAAGAGATTGACACTAAAGTAAGAACAAATTAGAAACTAAAAAATTCACTTATCTTAGTAATGTTGCAAGTTCTTTTTGCAAAAACTGACTCAAGTTTCGAGTTGACTCCAACTCATTCTCAAAGCTTGAGAATGAGTTGGAGAATGAGCGGAAAGCTAACGGTCATTTTTCATTCTGATGAAGGCCGTAGAGTCTACAATGGCGGAAAGCTCGATGTTTTTAAACCTCACACGGCTGATCACCCATGAAGCTGTAATAAATAACACGTGCCATGAAAGCTTTAAATCTTACAGTTTTATTTTCTAATTTGCGATTTTACACGATCTTCAAGGTTTTAGGTTTTTTGAAATCAGTGTACTTTCTAATCCACTTCGCTAGACTACGAGGCTTCAGTGAATATTTAAGCGTTAGGGTTACATTTATGGACAAATGTTTTATATTCTTTTAAAGTGCCTTAACATTTTCTACTTGTGACTTGCTTGTGATCTTTGCGACGTTTGTAAATGTCCTTTAATGTTTGACTAGAAGACTTAAATAAAAACTTTTGAAAACAAGACATTTCACATTCTTGTCCTTGGCGCAGCAAAAATATTGTTTTTCCCACTCCTCTTTGCAATAGGAAGGTTACCTTGCATTTTCTTTGTTTTGAAAGAACCAAGTCATTGACGAGGTGTACACCACTGCTTGTTTTTTGGTTGTGTGTTGATTGAAGGAAGGAGAGGTTATGGAGGACTACATATTTATAGCTTTGCCCCTGGTAGTGGTATTACATCAAGTCATCAGCCTGTACAGTTTTACCTACCCCTGATGTACTAGGTTAAAGGACGTTAAGCTTAAAAAAAAATACCAAAGAAGTTTGTTGAAAATGGAGTAAAGAACAATAAAGCGCAGGAATTTTTTAGGAGGTGCAAGTTGATAAGCAGCTTAGGTAGGGTGAAGAAGTCTGCATATAAGTGCTGAGAACCAGAGTGAGCCAAATGCCACTTTATTGGAATTGAGAAAAATTGATGTAAAGTTTAACACATCAAATAATTTAGTGAATGCATATTGCTTGAAACTGTTCCCTGTAACATGAAAACAAAAAAATATCTTAACCTTATAATAGTGCAAAATTCAACATATTTCAGAATCGTGGAGTTGGCCCACTATGGCTCTGAAATGCAGTCAAAATAGAAAAAATATTAGTGGGCCATCTACAAACTCCCTCTTACTGCTTAGTGTTCAACCTCCTAATTCTGAAAAAATTGATGTGAAACTGGCGGAATATAAGGTAACAAAAGACATCAGGTCTTCATATTTACTTTCACTTATTTTAACCGATTCTTTGTAAGCTGGTGGCAGAGACCATGGTGAAGGAACAGCAGATGTAACTTTCACAAAGTTTCTGCCCTTTTTCGTCGGTGAAATGTCAGTTATTTTCCAGCTTTCTGTTTCATTTAGAGAATAGCAGAATTTAATTTTCATGGGTTGAGATTCATCAAATCTAATCCATTTAATTTTCAACCATTGCACCTATTCACCATCTGTAGTTTCCTTGCGCATTGAAAGTTTAGATTTTGTATTTTCTTAGATATCAAAAAAGTCTGATTCATTTTTTTACTGTAAAAGGGATCTTTTTCGTGCATTGTTTTATGTGATCCACATAATCATGTACTGAAAATAGATATTTGGCTTTGCATTTAGCAGATTCAATGCTACTGAAGTCTCTGTCATTAGGGAGGAAAGAATGACCTGATTCTAGAAATTTTTGATCTATTATCTTAAACTGAGTGTATTTGACAAGACAGGCCCACAGAAAAGCTATGTACTGGTTCCTGTTTTGTCCCTCAC
Source organism: Tenodera sinensis (assembly GCA_030765045.1). Taxonomy (NCBI): domain Eukaryota; kingdom Metazoa; phylum Arthropoda; class Insecta; order Mantodea; family Mantidae; genus Tenodera; species Tenodera sinensis. The sequence goes on along the minus strand of CM060963.1, from coordinate 67,141,456 downwards.
ATGTGTCAAAATGTTATTAATGGTTAGCTTTTGAATTTACTGATTTGAGGTAAGATAACAGACATGATCCCACTTCATTAGCACCCCTCTGAGCAGTGTGTTCCCCTCACAAATACATATCCTAAATCATTTACAATCGTGCACTCCAAGATTGTACACCCAGAATTTTCTCTTATAAAAATAAACAGTAGTAAGAAGAGGCATATGTAATGTTTATTCCATGTTGGAAGTTATAGTATGCACAACACCATTGTCTTTTGAGTTTTTAATGTCTGCTCTCATTTCACTGTGTGCGTTCTTTGCACACCGCTTATGTAATTTCCATTCAGCCTTTAAAAGAGAAGGTTCTCCCCCCTGACTTACACTATCTTTCATTCGATCACAAAAAGAGCATGTATCACTTTTTGGTTCCTTGATAAATAATTTGAACGTGGTATTAAATACACTTCTTTAACAGGAATAGTTTGTTTTTCCTGAAGGTCTACATTTTGCTTAGTGATAGCTCTTGTGATAAATACTGGCATTTATCGTTATCTACATGACTGTAATTACTTGTTTCGGTCAGAAAACTTTTAATATGTTCCAGCACAATTAATTTACAGTCTTTGTCTGTGTAGGCTTCACACATACAACTTTGCCACTTGAATTAATATACTCTTGACCTGTGTTCCTTTTCCTTTTTCTCATATTTTTCATCCACTGATTACAATATCGCACAAGTTTCCTTGTTTTTGTAGCTTTGATAACTACTTCCATCATGGCAGCCATATTAAATGTTTACGTCATGTGGTATGAGTTGCGTATTCTAATTGGCTGCTTGAATTTAGCCCACTATGGTTCTTAAGAGAATTGTAATTTCATAGAGTTTTCTTTATGCTGTTATTATAGCGATTTATGAGGGAGTTGGACTAAACCAACCATTTTGTGAAGTATGTAATTCAGCATACCATCTGTAGATGGCATCAGCTCCAAAAACACAAATTTGTATATGGTCCTCTCTGGCTCATATATGAAAGTGACATGAGAACTTCTTTAGTGGGTCAGTTTCATACTTTTATAAGCACAACAATCACATTTACTCTTCCGTATCTTTGATTGTAGCATTGGGGTAACTTGACAATTTTGAGGTGGTGGGCTGGCAGCCAAAACAATATTGTTGTCAGCCTTATCTATTGCTTCTGAGACAGAATATTGTAAGACCCCAAAAGGAAATCATTAATGTAAATATTTATTGAAAATGTAATTTATTTTTGGTGTTGATATGAATTAGTTAACGAAAACGTGTTGCTATTGTTCATTGTTACAAAAAATTAAGTTTGTTTAAAAACGTCATAAATGTTAAGTTCCACATTTAAATTTAATATATATGTATAAATAAAAGAATTATGTGTTTAATATTGAAAGCGAAGGGAGAATAGCTAAAGATTGCTTCCCTAACAATACGGGAACTATTTTATGAACGCATACGCAGATGTACACAAAAAAGGTAGCATCATGTGGAGTGGCGCTGGAATTGTTAATAGTGTCTGTGTGTTTGAGATGAGAAGACGTGTTTCTATAACGCGCGTGGATGTGAGTAGAAGAGTTTAGAACAGTGAAAAGACTATTAATGAAATATAAATTGGTGCGACGAAAGATAATTCAATTGTAACGACAAAAATCACAGGATGGGAAACGGCAGGGATGAAAACATGATAGAAAAATGCAGTTTGTCAAATGACCTTTTTAATAGCATTAGCTGTTTCCACAAATAAGTGGCTATAAGGGATTATGAATGTGACATGCTTGAAAATACGCAATTCACCCTCCATCCTCTTCCTCTTTTCTATTTGAGCTCAGTATGTACCGACAAGATTGGAACCTGTGATTTGAATAGTTCACTTAAGTTTTCACATTATGCATGTAACCAAGTCTCTGATTTCTAGGCAAGCATATATAATGATGATAGTGTACAATAGAATCATTTGTTAAATTAACTGTTGTACCGAAGATATGTGTGGTAATGGATAGAAATCGTGTGACTTACCCATCTGGGCCCACATTTTTCGAAAGTGCTCATTCAAGGATATATGCATAATTCTCCGTTTATTTACCATATGCATGATCAGTTACCTGATATTTCCGACTGAAAAATCTAATGGATCTATGGTGTGGACATCTCTTGGCCTTCCTATTTTAAGTCATCTAAGTCATACTGCATATGTTTGTGAAGTAAAGTGTGCATTTGAATATGAAACTATGTATTAAAATAGGTATCCATGTATATTATTCGTCGATCTGGGTGCCTAGTTTGGTTAGGTGCTGGGCTATTGATCATCCCAATTGAGCACTCACTAGCAGTAAAAGTATTACCCTATAATGTCTGTTGACGTGAAATGATCATTTTCTGTTTATAAAAGCTAATTCTGTCTGATATTAGAAAATGATGAACCCCTGAAAACAATAAGAAACTCTGGGTCATTTACTGTGATTCCTTCATTTTGCAGGGAATGAAACGTGTATATTAGTGAGTTAAAAAAATATAATTTCTATAATACATGCATATTTTTACTTTCTGTACTATATATAATAAATAGGGGAAGTATTATATTTCACCCAAAAATTTAATGTTGAGATTTCACCAGAAATATGTTTTGAGGCCCCCTGAATAAAAAAAGAAGCATTTTTAGAAACAGGTGTGTGTGTGTGTGCGTGCGTGCGGGCGGGCGTATTGGGATGGCGATCTCATAACTTGAAAATGAAAAGTCGGTTAACAACCAAAGTTGTATTTAAGTTTAACATCTTTTAAGGATGCAACAGAAGGATTTTGAAAAAATTCTTCCACCCTAAGCTACCTTTTACATGGAAAATTTTTCAAAAATTGTGATTATATAAAAAATGGTCAACGATTTTGATTAACATGTTTAAGATATTTTTATGACAAATGAGCTGTATATTGTGAATTTTCTGGCTATAGCCCATGTTCACATTGGATGACTTCAGTATATCTGGTAAACCGTAAGAGATGGACCAAATCTTACACACAAAAAATGTAGATCTTGCTAAAACAGGCAATTTATGTCCAAATTTTTTTTAGAGTGGATCATTTTGGAGATATTCCTATACTCTGTGCCAAACAAGAAGGGGATTAACAGTTGCTCACCACATGGTGGAAAGGTCAAAATGAACAGGAGGAGATGGATGCGTAATGGCGATCGTTATAGCAAGGGAAGGAGGAACCTATTAGAACTAAGATGTTTCCATAGCAACGCTAAATGTTAAACCAGTGTTGACAATATTTATCACATGATCAACATGTGCCTGACCTGCAACCCAGCAGTAACATAAACTGTGTGTCTGGTTTTCCCTGCAATATATACAATGTGTCCCTCCAGCTGCAGCTTGCTTAGGTTACAAATTGCCTGTGTGCTAACAAGTTTGTTTGCATTATTCTGTTTATGTGGTTATTTGCCTTGTATTTACGTGTGTCTGAATCTGTGCGTATGTTGTAAGCATTTAGAATTGTCTATTTTAACGATTATTTAACTATGTCCAGAAATATTGACAAAGACAGTGTAGCCAAATGAAACTACGTACTCGAGAAGTGAATAAAATTGTGTTTGGTGCATATTTCAAATAAAGGATTATGCAGTCGATAGTATTGCGGAAGAACATGGTCGCAAAATTGCTTGGTTTCTCCCTTTCCTAGTGTAATCCGATTTAATTAATTTAGGCCTAAGTAAACGGTTACTTTGGGCGAACAACAAAGATTTCACTGTGTCATCTGTAATGAAGTTACATCAATAAAAAGCTGAAAACTGTGAACAAGGGGTTACTGATACAAAGGCCTTAATAAGTGCAACATAGGAAAAGAGTTTTAGAAGAAAGGATAGAGCAGTGTCATTTTCGTGGGTAATTCTAGCAACAGCATAAATGCAAGCAATTCATGGCGGCGCCGTGGCCGAGCGGTTAGTGCGCTCGCCTACCACCTAGGCGGCCCGGGTTCGATCCCAGGGACCCGCATGTGGTATTCGTGGTGGACGAAGCGGCGTCAGGGCGGGTTTTCTCCGGGTGCTCCGGTTTCCCCCCCCCATCTCATTCCACCGCTGCTCCATCTTCATTCCATGTATCATCAGTGTCACCGCCTGCGGTGCCATAGTAGTAAAAGCAGGCGTTAAACACTACAACAACAACAATCAATTCAGATATCAGCGGCATTTTCCCATTACAATATTTGACAGGAATGTTTCTTTCGTTCATGTAAATCTTTACAGTAATATATTGCATGTGCTATCCTTTGCATGGAGATTCACTATTTTACTATTGTCGTCGAATACAAATATCAATTATATTTGCTCCACATTCCAAACACAATCCAACCGTCTTCTTACACGTAATGCTCACGCGCTCTCCACATGGTCGTGAAGTGGCAACGTTGCCTCTTTCACTGAGAACTGTCACCTTTCTTGTTTGGTACTGATAAGTTACTTGTGTGGTTTTGGAAAACTTGTACTTTTGTCTAATGGAACATCGTTTCTAGTTTGTTAGCCATGCAAATATAACGGAATTTGAAAGCTTTGAAGGATTTGACTATTGCTCAAAGCCTACTGTATTTCCATACCCTTTGTACCCACAAGGAAATAACCAGTAAGATAATTTCTGCAAATGTTCATCTCAACTAACACAAAGAAGATATTGGAATAAGTTCGTAAGAATGGTTAGTACAAGAGTAGAGAAAGTCATGTGAGTGCAACACATCAATTTTTTTATTTTTATTTCATACTTGCATGTATACTTAGGTGCTTTTTAGTGCATATAAATCTGGGTCCTAGTAATCACACATCAGAACTTTTTTTTCTGTTGGCCAATAACTAGTATACATGCACAAAAAATAAGAGATATACCAGAGCTTTTCCATCAAACTTTACTTGAATTTTAACAATATTGAAAAAAAAATTGCCTTTGTGGACTGTCACTGCCTGGAGCAAATGTGATAAATCTTAAACTCCTTTATTGTAGGTCCTGGGGCTCGAAATACTACCATTCCTGGTCTTCTTGGTGCGGGTTTGCCAAAGCTTACACCAGAGCAGCAAGAAGCAGTAACCCGTGCCAAAAAATATGCTATGGAACAAAGTATCAAAATGGTGCTGATGAAGCAAACATTGGCCCATCAGCAACTGGTAAGTCAGTTTTGGATGGCATATTTTTAATCAGGTATACAGCAAGTTGGTATGTACAGGGAGCTGAAACAATTACTAGCAAGAATGGGCAAGGTCATTGTAACTACATTTCATAATGTACATTTTTTTTGTAGTGCTACAGATAATGAAAAGGAAAAGATGCACATCACTTTTGGTTATCATTAAATTTGGCAGTGTGGTTTCCTTTCTGGGAAGCAGTTAAAGAGCAGAATGACAGCAGGACATGAGATTGTTGTGAACCCTACAATAACAGTTTTGGAATGTGTACTGTATTTGATGGGAAAGCACAAGATTTCTCAACTTTCCAGATTTCCTTATATTGTAATTTAGTTTTATAACTAAAACATTAAGAAACTCTAGTAAAAATGAAAAAAAATAAGCATGTAATCAAACTGCAATTTGGTGTAGTTTTAAAAATTTAGAACAAAAATATTTGTTAAAATGTTTTTCATGTTAACATTATTAAAAATGGTATTCTATGGTTTGCGGTCAGACTGACAATCAGTTCTTACTGTTACTGCTCTCCAGATTTTAAAAAAGATTTCTGATGATTCAGAAGTTGATCTCTATACAGATTGACTTTTTTAGACTGTTTGATGTGCCCCGAAGATGCAATATGATACTGTGCAGTTATCTTGCCCATTACTAATCTATTTAAACTGTCAGTTTACATTTCCATTTAGTGCATTAAAGGGATTCTATAAATTTGGAATAAAGAGACACTGCACTGTGATTATGATTAGTGTCCCTCTAACAAATTTGTGCAGGTTTAATTTTGATGAATGAAAAGGAGGTTCATCCAGTTTGCATTTGGATCTTGGGAAAATTTTGCAATTTGTGAAGATAAAATATAAGACAAAGTTTCCAGTTGTAGTACAGGTTTTTTCATTGAAACCAAATTTTTACAGTTATGTTATAAACACAAAATTGCATAGATAAATTAACAAATATTAGATAAATGCCAGTTGCCATTTTATGAAATAATTTGAGGAAAACGTATTTCTTTAAAATTCAGTCCTATAAATGGTCTGACTGCTTACAGTGCTTAGCATCAATCATTTCACTGGAATAGCATTCATTTCTCTGCAAATATGGTCTATAAGGGAGCAACCAAAAGTACTTCAGGAAAAGGTCATAGCACAGACTTCCAGAATTTCCATGGAAGTTACCTCTTTTGGAACCAAGCAACCTTGAAAAAAGGAGACATTGTATGTTCTCCCAAGACTTTTCAGAGATTCCTTGTTGTGTGGATATTTTCAAGCAAGGTTTATTCAAATTGCAGATTGTTGTAGACATTAAATACGTTATTCACAGAAAAATTAATGCTTAGGTTGAAGTGTTACAAAAGTTGACTATTTGCATTAGGATGGCAGATTACAATTTCTGGAATGGAGGCCATTTGTAGTACAGAAACAAAATGGTTTCCTAATTTTGTGACACTGGTTGAGGTTAGTGGTGCTTTGTCTCGCATGTTTGGATGTTTGTTTATAAGAATTCCTTCTTGCACTGAATGGTAATAAAAAACTTTGGTTAATAACGTGACAAGATAAATGTGTGCATTTTTGGTAATAGATCTTTAGTGTTTAAACTCATAGTTCAAAGTTATGAGACTGAATACTAGGCAACAACAGACCACCTCTTTGTTTAGTATAACGTAAAAATAATGTAACTCGTGTTTTGCACAGCAATATAAAATTTTGGGCAGTGCTTATGCATTCTTCATGTGGTCTAACTTGTGACTTTCTGGCAGCTGATTAAAGGTGATTCCTTAGCGGCATGACTTCAGTGTATGAGCATGGCAATAACCATGAATGCCTAGGAAGCAAAAGGATTAGGTGCTTGGGCAGCAACGCTTTTATAGAATGTGTAAAGAAAGGTGCAGTTTCTTGTAAAATGTCAACAATGGATGTTCTTTTAGAGAAAGAGGAAGATGGCGATCTGATTTTATTGTTGCTAACATGAAAATATTGTAAATACATTATTTGCAACAAGGGCACTTGAAGATTTCAGCACCTTGTTAATAAATATATGTCTGATTAGAAATGAGGGTATTTTTTCAACTGAATGTGAATCAGTTCATTTAGGTCCTAAGCATGAACAAAAGGAAATCATAAAATAGTTAGGAAACCAATAAAGCCCGCTGAAGAACTGGTGGTAATGTTGAGGGGGTTTCAAACTATATTTAATTTAAATTATAGGTGATTTAGTATTTATTTTTTACATAGACGTAAATAATTATGGCGATAATTACACGCTTTATATTAGCTTCATCTGTATGTATGCAGAATCTTTCAATGCAATTTTGACCAATTTAGAGTTATGTGATTCAGTTGAAAATTTACACATTTCAAGGACCGATGACAATACAATATTGTGACTATGTCCTAAAGTCCTGACCAGTATCATTAGTTAAATTTATCTATGTAACAGAATCTTTCGATGTAATTTTCACCAACTTAGTTGTCTGATTGACTTGAAAATGTGCACACATGTCAAAGACTGTGGACGAAACAATAATATCCTAACTTTGTCCTAATGTCCTGACCAGGATCATCGGTGACTTGGCTAAATTTATCAATTTAACGCAATTTTCACCAACTTGAGTCATCTGATTGACTTGAAAATTTGCAAACATGTCAAGGACCGACGATAATACAATAATATCATAACTTTATCCTTATGTTCTGACCAGGATCTTCAGGATAAAAATGTGACTTAGCTAATGTAGCAATGTATCATAATTTTCACCAAGTGGAGTCGTCTGATTTGACTCAAATTTGCAAACATGTCAAGGATTGAAGAGAATACAATGATTTCATGACTTTGTCCTAATGTCCTGACCAACTTTATCCGGATAAAATGTGACTTGGCTAAATTTAACAATGTAACGTAATTTTCACCAACTTGAGTCATCTGACTGGAAAATGTACACACATGTCAAGGACCGATGACTGCAATAATATCATGACTTTGCCCTAATGTCCTGACCAAGATCATTAGGATAAAAAAGTGACAGCTAAATTTATCAAAATAATGTAATTTTCACCAACTTAGGTTCGTCTGACTTGAAAATTTGCATACATGTCAAGGGCTGATGACAATACCATAATATCTCAAAGTTCTCCTAATGCACTGACTAGGATCCAGGATAAAAAACGACAAAGCTAAATTTATCAATGCAAAGGAACCTTTCAACGTAATTCTCACCAACTTAGTCGTCTGATTGACTTCAAGCTTTGCACACGTGTACCAATGACAATATAATATCATGAATGACTGTCCTTATGTCCTGACCAGGATCATCAGGATAAAAAAATTACTTACATAAATTTATCAATGTAACAATCTTTCAACATGTTGTCTGATTGGCTTGAAAATTTTTACACATATTACAGGAGCGTCTCAAAAATAAGTTGCACTATTTTTTTAAAAAATAACAAAACTTTTAAATATTTTAAAAAGGGTACATTTTGAAAGCTACATTCAGTACCTATTTTTCCATATAATTTCCTTGAACCTCAATACATTTTTGATACCATGGTAACCGTTTTTTTAATCCAGTCTCGCCAAACTGGATAGCCATCTTTCCACTTCTTGTTTCAGTTCCTCATCATTTACGAAGCGCCTTCCCCCAAGATGTTGCTGCAACTCCAGAAAAAGGTGGTAATCACTCGGTGCAAGGTCAGGTGAATAAGCTGGATGTCTGCAAACATCCCATCAAAACTGTTGAAACAGGGCTTGAGTTTCACGAGCAGTATGCGGGCGAGTGTTATTGTGGAACAGAAAAACTATTTTGCTTAACATTCCCCTCCTTTTGTTTTGTATGGCTCTTCCGAGTTTTCTCAACACCTCGCAATAGCGTGTAGCTGTCATCATGGTCCCGTGGGGCAGGTAATCGATTAACAGTACTCCCTTCCAATCCCAGAATATTGCTGCCATGACCTTGTCAGCTGATGCAACAACTTTTGCCTTTTTTGGTGTTGCCTCATCTTTTCGTTTCCACACCATACTGTGTTTTGGATTGCAGTGTCCAGTGATGGATCCATGTTTCGTCCCCGGTCACTATTCTGTCGAATAAGCGATCTCCCTCATCCTCAAAAAATTGCAAAACTTGCAATGTGGCATCAATTCTCTGCTCCTTGTGTTGTTCTGAAAGCACGTAAGGAACCCAACTTGCTCATACATTCAACAGACAGATCCTCGGAAATAATCCTGTGAAGTGATGCACGGCTTATTTCAATATAAGGAGGAAGCTCAAACAAAACTTGAAGTGTAAGGCGCCAATCAGTGTTCACGACTGCTCAAACCTCGTCAGCAATATCCAGAGTGCGTGAAGTGGAGGGTCGGCTGGTTCGTTGCTCACCGTGTAATGTTCTCTCTTCAGTGAACGATTGACACCAACGAGAAATTATTGGTCTTGACATGACATCTTTTCCATAAACAGTGCACAATTTGCGATGATTTTCAGTCGCACATTTATTTTTTCCCCGTCAAAAAATGGATTTCAGCAGGAACTTTGCAATCAGCGGTAGGAATGAGTGGAGTCTCCATTGTTACTGCCATTTCAATGTCCAAGCAATAAACTTGGGTGCATAATTTGTGAAGGAGGCTTGAGATTGCCTAGAGGTCAGACTCCATGTGTTAGTGTAAATTTGTGACATATTTTGTGACAACAGGTAAAAATCATTGTTTAATCAAGCTATAGCTGTCGTAAAATTTAACAGCGTCTGGGCTCAACACAAAATCCAATCATAGGGTTGCCAGACCTTGCAGTATTGTTTACAGCCGGTGATACAAATACCATTTGCACCCACAAAATTCATTTGCACAACCGGAAAAAGAATAGTAATAGCCGCCTCTAAGTTTTGTGACTAGCATAGCATTATGCCCTGAAAGTATCAGGGTATTCAAAAGTGTGCTCACTTTATTCCAAGTTTTCTAAAAGGATAAAATAACTTTTTGCATAATATTAAAATCTTCTTTCTCAGACAAGTTAAGCAATCTGATGTTCAGAAGTTATGTTTTATGTTATGAAGATCTACAGGGTTCATTTAAAATCTAATGGGCGCATAGCATTTCGCTTGTGTGCAATGGGTGTGCTACAACTGGCTTTGTTACTACATAAACTCCATGTGTAAAGCATATCCAACACTCTTACCTTATATTAGGTGCTGGAAATGTCATCCACCCTCGGTTAAACACATATTATCAGGAGAACACATTCTGATTCACTGTAATGCTTCAGATTTCATTTCTAATATTTTTAGTTCTTCCACTGTATGAGGATTTGTCTCAAACTTTGTCTTTCAGGTTACCCCACAAGGACAAATCACACTGTTAGATCAGGGGAGCTAGAGAGCCATACACTTGCACTAAGCACTCTTATCTTTAAACACTTCCCTAATTTATTCATTGGTCTCCTTTGCTGTATGGGCAGTAGCAGCAGAATTATGTTGATACCACCCATATGATTTCTCTTCTGTCAGTTCATGATAAAATGGGGTCAAAATGTCATTTTGGTACCTCTGCATTTACAGTCTGTTTATAGAATATTGGACCAATTATGCTTCTAGTGCTAACAGCACACCAAACTCCAACTCTCCAATCATAATGAGATTTCTTAAATGCGATTTGAGTTTTCAGAGGCCCAGTACTGACTGTTATGTGTTGGCATGACCAATTACGTGGAACCACACCTCATTGAATAAGATCAGAAGCTATGGATCAATTAAACTGTCATTTACTGATAGAAACCACAATAATGCATTTGTAATACTGGGTCACCTTGTTTTAAAGCATGGACACTTGAACACTTACAAGTTTTTAGTTTTAAGAATTTAGTTGCTCTATGTGCAGAAGGCTCTGAAATTCTCACCTGCTGTGCTAATTTTGGGATGGATTTGATTGGTGAACGTTCAAAACATGCACCTATTTTGTTTAACTTTTCATTTGATAAAACTGTATGTTTGCGCTTTTTTCTCCACAGAATCAGTAGTTTTTAATTTCTTCACAATCTTGTGAATTGTAAATCTGGAAGGAGGCTCTTCATCAGGAAACATTTGGGTATACGCTGTGCAAACATGGCTTGATTCCCATTTATGGTAACTTTTACACACGAAAATGTATTACTCTAGAATCAAGTGCCTGTTGGTGGCCGGTGCAATACTGCTGAGTGGAATGCACAATGCTAGCCCATGTGCACACCGACAGCCGGTAGTGGGGGAATAGAGCAAAGTCACTTGATGCTTCATTCTGTGAAGCTGTGTGCTTCATTAAGTTTTAAATGGAGAGGCTATTAAAAATGAAAACAGTTTGTTTTAGAATCTGCAATTACATGAAATCATGTTCATAATCATAATGCCAAACCTGTTTTATATAATTGGTCACTGCATTATTTTACTAAAACGTTTCGCTCTGCAGAAGTGTGAAAACTTGTTTATTAAATATGAAGTATCACATGGATGATTTTTGCATCAACTCTAATGTCTGCCCAAACGTTCTCCCTTAAGTGATTTTGTAAGTATCCCGTTAGGTCATAAAGACCAGGATTTCATCCCACAAGGTGAATAAAGAAGTATAAAATATATAAAAAAATATGCTGTCTTCTGCATTAGTGAATGAAATTTTATCATACATGCGCCGGCACTTGGTATGTATTGCTGCTTGTACTTCTTGAATCAAAATGTCATGCCAGGCAACAGCACGAACATGAATACCCTGTGTATGGTCCAGATGTGCCTCAATGCTGCTAAGGAATCATACTTTAGGCTCATAAACTACAATTTATGCCATCTGAAGTGCAGAATTAAAGTTACTCATGCTAGAGAGGGTAGTCTAGCGGTGGTTTTTGTCCTTTACAACTTTTGGATACATATTTCTTGTATTTAATACATAAAACATTACAAAGACAGTGTTGCTATCTGTTTAGAATCTAAATGCCTAATATCCAGTCTGTAGCTATAATTTATCTTAAAACTCAGGAGTGTTGATTATTTTTGTATAGTAATTTAGGTTTGGTGGACTTATTAACCTCTTGAGGAATATCGACGTGAAATCACGTCCATTTAAAATGGCGAATGAGCGATATGTGCGTTTAAGCATTTAACCCTTATTTATCCCTTATCCAACTCAACTTATTTTAATTTTCCCTTTATGAAACATTTTAGTAAGGTCTATATACTTTATTGGCTTGCCTTAATATGTTCGTTCTGCAGTGATTTGCCTCAAAATAGGGATAAACACACAAGGGTACGTACATCTCCACATTCGCAAATTCCCTTCTTGCGGCACACGAAACACTTTCGAAATGGGTGGGACTTCTTTGCTGTTGGTGGTATCCTTTTAGGATAATGTTTTCCTTGAAGTCTGAGGGGTGCAGGGGTTTTGGATTTTCAACCCCCAACGTTCAATTAGGCTGCGAGCTATTTATAGTCGGCAGTCAAGGTCAGTCATTGTCCTGTGTGGGTTTAGAGAGCTGTCCAAATCCCCAAACAATTGTATATGGTTATATCCAGTTGGTGCAAAAACACCTTTTTGTACCACTTCTCCCTTCAGCTACAAGCAGGAAAGAATACGTATGTATTTCAACAAAGAAAGACACGGACTCTATTCAGTTACGAAACTCGAGTAAGCAAAAGTTGTAATGTTGATCTATTCTGATGACTCAAGCGACCATGCATGCAGTAGCGATTTATTACACAGTATGCTGACGCATAAGCCACACATACAATGGGTGTTTCTTTACTGTATCTTTCCGAGAACTAATATTAGATGCATTCGACAGAGCAAAGTTGACTTTTCACCACAGTGAAACAAAATTGTGCCATTCCAACGTTTTGTAAATACAACTCAACTTTGCTGATGACGTACATTTATACTGTAAATAACGAGTTTTATACCAGTTTTTGTTTCATTAAAATAACTTAATATTTACACAAAATACAGCTGTGTATATACGAAGCGCATTTAACAATTTAAATGCTAGCAGTTCTCGGCTCACGGACGTTTAAATGGCCATCGCTCAAGAGGTTAAAATACCACCCTCTTCCCAAAGAAAACAGCATTTCTTGTAGTTCCCCTTTTTTCTTACAGTTCCGACCTTATCTTATTTAACTAGTTTAGAATTACAAGTCGGATGCAAGGTTTATGCTATAAACTTCTCCTAATGAGTTATAAGTGGTGATTGTGTAAGATACAATTCAAAAGTGGAGAAATGGCTAGAACAGTTTACAAAATGAGCTAACATAAAACAACCAGTTCAAAGCAGGAAGCTGCATGGAATGCTGTTTTTAAGTGTGACATCTTGCTTGTTATTTATTGCATTGTTTTACAACTATTATTTTATGTTTTTGGAACAGGTTTCTTAGTAGTTCATATGAGTTACCTACAAAAGGTTAACCTCTTACTGCACAATTTTTTGTAACTTAAAAATTATATATGTGAAATGGGATGCTAATGTTAGGAAAAATACTTTTAACAAGTTTGTATGTAACTTCTTTGGCCTTATCCAAAATTCAAAAAAAAAAAAGCCATATATGGCACACTGATATATCTGTCTATTCTTAACCTGCAGTACAACTAATACTTCTTTTACAGATTATCAAGACCTATTTATTGTTAATCTGACTTTACATTTTTTGCTTTATGGCTTCTGTTCTGCGCTAAATTTCAAGAATTTCTTTCCTGAAGATAAACTTTAAGCACTCAATCGAAGATGACAGCATTATAAAGTCCATTGACATGTCCAGTGAGGATGTTAACCTCACTTCATTACTTTGTACCAAATGGCCAACTGACAGTAGCATCTAAATATGATTGTGCTGAGTTAGCACAATCATATCTAGGTGCTTCAGTGTGCTCGTAGATTGGCTGAACTGCTGTGTCAGCACTGGGACAGGTGAGGACCACCACACCCTGTCAGTTACATGTAAACGACTGGTAAGTCATGAGTACTACTGTGCTGACTTACATTAGGCTTGCCTGTATCACAACAGGTGTTGAAATTGATGACATGAGCACATTCCCTACTTTCTGAAAACAATTCTGGTTTATCGAAAATCCCCATATCATTCAGAAGTTCCTCACCACCCTGCAAAAGTTAGGGTTTGGTTGCAGTAGAAATATTGGTCCATATTTAACAACACAACAGTTAATTCACATATTTAAGTTCTATTTTAAATATTTTTTTCCATAACTACAAGTGAAAGATTGTGTGGCTGGTTTCAGCAGGGTTCAGCTATAGTGGACACTGTTGCAAATTTTATGCATGAATTGGGAAGTGTGTATGGTGACAGAATAATTAATCGAGGATTCCAGCCACCTCATTTCCCTGACCTATCTCCTTGCAATTTTTATTTATGGAGAACATTAACCCTTTCACTGCTATCACATTGGTGATATACACATAGTTCCTGTGCTGAATTTTTTTGCCAACAATTTCAATGTCATATTTCTAAATAAGTTCTATATTTAAGAACAAGGTAATAACATTTCATGCAATAACCTTACCTTTTCTCGTGTATATCCACTCCATTCAGCAGAATATGTGAGGAATATTTTATCCTTTGTTTTATAATTATTTGCTTCACGCCACTGATTAGAATGTATAATGCACTGATACGAATAAGGTAGACTTCCCTTAGTCTTTCTTACAAAGAAATTTGAAATGAACTATCACAGTTTCTTGTAGAAAACTATTACAAAATACACAAGAGTATTGTTTTTGTTTTCACCCCTTAACTCTAATAGTGAAGGAGGGTGTGGTACCTCTCAAAACAGGGAACAACGCACAATGTCACATTACGCTGGAAGCACATATACCTGGATTCCCTCCTCTTGTAGCACTGAACTTATGCCGAAGGTGATCTATAATCATTTTTAGTTTATATAATCGGTCACCCGCCGATTGTGTATTGTTGTCGCAGAAATGAAGGGTGCGAAGTAACAACAAATACCTGTCCCGTGACGTGTAATTGCGGAACTGAGGAGTTTCAATCAGAGGATCAGTAGACCAATACTCTTCCCTAGAAAGTTTTTTTACTCTTGGCATGAGCATTGTTAGTGCTAAGAACACATACATTTCATCCACCTTAGTGTCATGCCACTTTTGAAGACGAGAGGATGGGGAGGGTGGAACCACATTTGTCATAAACGAGTAGAAACTGTTTGTCTCCTCCACTATTTTCTGCATTACATCTACACTAAAAAAATGACAGAAATAGTCTGATGCCTCCGAAGCACTACTCAAAGTCCCAGCTGTGATTCCTGCAACACTGTCATCAAATGGATGGATTCGCGGCACAGAGACTGCACAGCAACTAGTGTCAGCGTATAGCCAAGAGATGGCAGAAGAAGTCAGTGCACGTGGGCCCGCTTTAATGTAAGTGACTCGAAAGTTACGGCCATTAGAAAATGGCGTGATGCCCAACCGAGTATACTCGTCTTTAGCAAGACAGCAGCAACATTTTACCACCGAGTTAACTTGCTCTTAGCAGTGAAAGGGTTAAAGAATAAGGTGTAAGCATCATTGTACACGCTAAAGGAATTGGGTAAAATTGTGAGAGGAATACGGGCAATAATTCAATGTGAACTTTAGCGAGTAAACAAGAACTGTTTTCGGAGATACAGGGAATGTGTTCATGTTTGTCATCAATGTCAGCATCTGTTGTGATACAGGTAAGTCTAATATAAGTAGGTACATTAGTGTGCCATACCCATGACTTGCTGGTCATTGGCGTGCAGATTTCATGGAAGGCATGCCTGTACTTACCTGGCTCAGTGCTGCCATGGAAATAGTCTGGTCGATCTGTGCTTTCAAGGAAAAATCATCAAATTCTTGCTCTTCCTCACTTTTTGATTCGAAAATAATTACAATCAGTGAAGTATGTTTCTGTAGCATTTGGTTCAGTCATTGTTCGAATCAGAGATAAACTATGCTACAGGTTGATATTGAAATTTCATCATTGTTTTCTTCACTGTCATTTCCTCATTTGGAATGTAAGTGTACTGGAAAATCCATAGATCAGGCTAGGATCTATACCGGAGTTCAGTGAGATTCCCATTTATTAGCAAAATGCAATTAAGATAATTGATGGCAAAATCTGAACTTGCATTATAAAATAAGCTGAAAGAGTGTAATATCTGCTCCAAAGGAGCCCACTGCTAGTTTACTTTCATTCAAATGAAAATAATACTGTGCCTCCTTAATACATTCAGTAAACGCATTACACGCTACAGCACAAAATTCATTTAGCCTAACACTTAGCCGGTAGATGGCAGAACTGAAGTTAGAAAGCTTAGTAGCAAGAACAACTACTAGTTTATCATGCTCAAAAGGGTTGTCAACATTTATGTGATACTGCAAACACCAAAAAATTGTCTTTCTTTCATAGAAGTTTGAAAACAGTGTTGTTGTAATTAATTTAATTTAAAAGGTGAGTTAAATAATAACACTGAATAACACTTACAACATATTTCTCCGGGACGCGTTTCGAAGGTAACTTTCCTCCATTATCAACTGGACAATCACTGGGTTTCCATGGTGCTTGATGGTGCAGATGGTGATGCTTCTTCTGTTGTTTCTTCTGGTGGCGGTTCGATGAACTTACTGAAAATGTCTCTCTGAGGAATGTCGAAATTAAATACTCGGTTTCTATTTTTTAAAATAAAGATTTGTTCCCATGTGGACAGTTCTTGTTTTCCGGTTATGTGTTTACTCCACCTTTACCCTCTTGAGTTATACTGTAGTGCTAGCTTACAAGTGTGTTTCAATAATTTTTATATTCCAATTCTTTCCTAGAACCGAAACTTCTTAAACACATAACCGGAAAACAAGAACTGTCCACATGGGAACAAATCTTTATTTTAAAAAATAGAAACCGAGTATTTAATTTCGACATTCCTCAGAGAGACATTTTCAGTAAGTTCATCGAACCGCCACCAGAAGAAGCAGAAGAAACAACAGAAGAAGCATCACCATCTGCACCATCAAGCACCATGGAAACCCAGTGATTGTCCGGTTGATAATGGAGGAAAGTTACCTTCGAAACGCGTCCCGGAGAAATATGTTGTAAGTGTTGTTCAGTGTTATTATTTAACTCACCTTTTAAATTAAATTAAACCAAAAAATTGGTTTGTGCCATACATAGTATAGCATGCGGTAAGGGGTTGACTGTATAGAACTTCCATTTCCTGTAGTTGGCTATATCTATAACTCTAGGTTTTATTTTAAAGCTGGGAACTGATATTTGAGCCTTGATTTTGTTTCCTTCTATGTTTCCTTTAATATTTTTATTATTGTTGCATATTTTACTGGGTTGATTGTGTTTAACTGAACAACTTGAAAATGTTTGATTGCAAAATCATTACCAAATGCAAACAAAATAGTGCTACTTATGAAAATCCTTTTTAATCTTTCAAAGATACCTCTGCAATCTATTTTGATTTATAGGATTTTTTAAAAATATATCTCAGAGTAAGTGATATGACAATGCAAGCACAGTAATGCTACTTATGAAAATCCTTTTTAAACTTTAGGTATCTCTGCCAATCTATTTTGATTTATTAGATTTCTCGTTTCTGAGTAAGCCATAATTTGACAGTAAGAAATATGTCTTGCAGCACAACCTTAAATATTGTATTCCCAAAGAGAGAACAATGCAGAGCATTTTTTCATCTCCCCTTGCTTTTACCTTTACAGTTTTAGCACCTTTTATGGCAACAGTTTTGTTGCTGAACACATCAAATGTCAGGAGTTTCGTCCATATTTGCTATTTGGCTTAGATCCATACAGGATTTCTTCTCTTCATACTCTAGTGGCATTTTGTGCAATATTTTGGTTTTGGTTCGCATGCTAAACTCATGACACTTCATAAACAGCAACAACATACTCCACCTTTACCCTGTGGAGTTAGTGACAACCTACTCCACCTTTACCCTCTTGAGTTATACTGTAGTGCTAGCTTACAAGTGTGTTTCAATAATTTTTATATTCCAATTCCATTGTCTTTGAATCCATTTCATTACCCATCTTCTAGTTTTGGCCATTTTGCCCTCAGTCCTCTATTTGCACATTTGGCCTGTCTCATTTTTCAGTTTTCTTTAGTAATCCATCAACCACAAATGGAATGTTGGTGGTGCCAAAATGCCACTGAACTGCGCTGTTTCCATATTTATAACTTGCATCATATGAATGCCTTTTTATTTTTTGAATGACGAAACTAGCTACAAACAAAAATATTATATGGTTACCAATAACACATCACTGTGTTAGTTTGCTGGTACCGTAGACTACAATGACGTATTTTAGACAGGTACATGACGTGATAGCAGGGTTAGATAGTTTTAAGACTGGCAGGAATTTTAAATTAAACACTGGACATCTTAATATCAGTTTCAAGTATATGACACACCTGAATTTTGAAGCCAGTTTCTTTAAGAAAAAAGTGCCTCTTACGGTCTGTAAAAAATATGTTGTTGGTTAATGCTGGATTTCTGACAATGAAGTCATTAGTCCTCTTGCTCTCCAATATTTTGCACGATGGATGGGGTGCTAGAAGTGACTAGGCATATTTGAAGGTGGTCTTGGTCCATTTCCTCTTGCCGATCACATAGAGGACAGGGTGGTGAAGAGTATATCTCAATCCTATTCAAATATTTTGCCAGACAATCATGTCCCGTAATCAACCTGAAGGTTGCAACTGCCATTTTTCGAGAATACTCGGGAATTACTGTTTGAATGTTTGGTAGTTCCCATCTTTAATTTTTTGATTTTTCATAGTAATATGTTGTAATAATTTTTTTGAATTCAGAGTTGACTAATCTTTTAGCTGAATAAAATGGAAGATTAACTATAGATTTCTGTACACTGTTGGTACTCTTTTTTGCAAGAAAATCAGCTTTGTCATTACCATTCAGTCCACATGAGCTGGTATCCATTGGAGGACCAGGTGTTTTTGAAGTGCTATTAGATGGGTAAGGATTTTCCAACATTCTACAATTGTTAGATTTTTTGGTGATAACTTGGAAGTAATTGCTGCCCTGGAATAATATAAAATATGTTATAATATAGTATATGTTGAATAAGCTGCCAACATTCCTACCTTTATGGAAAAACAGCATAATTGGAAATAGGCCATGACTGCTTAAGAGAATACCTTTAAAGGCTTCAAAGGATGGCATTTGCATCAGGAACAGGATGCTCCTTGTGTAAAGATATTAATTTAAACAAGAAGCACGACTGAACCCAGAAAATGGGTCAACCAGTAGCCAAAAAGAGGACATGAGGTTCTAGAATTATGACCTGCAAAAAATTTGGTAAGTGGAGCAATATGAATGTTAATGTTGATTCATTTTCATTAAGGATCTTTTATGATTATATGTCCATTCCATGTTAGTGATAAATAGAGAATTTTATTTGTTGCAACTTTCATGGAGCAGATATTTGAGAAGACAAGCACACTGTGTAAAATATCTTGCAGAATTGCCTGTGCAAGGAGGACCAAAAATTAACAGGCTGCCGTTAAACATAAATGTATAGCACTAACTTGGCCTGTAAACCAAAATGTTTATTCATACTTAAAAAAAGAGTGAAAAATTAACATAAGCTTATTGCTAGAAAACTAACTTCTGTGTATTTATTAAGAAGGATTTTCATACGTAGCATAGGAATATGAATATCTCATCATTCTGATAAGGAAAGTATCACACACTTTCAAAATCTATCTCGAAATTTTGGATACAAATGCAGCTTTTATATATAAAGGTTGCAGTCAAAAAGTTAAGAGCTTATTTTAAACTTGGGAGGGCGTCCTTGAACTACAAAGAAGTAATACTTGCATTAATTGACTGGATTACCTGATGCCTGCCATAGGTTGCTTTGGGAACAAAGTAGGGGGAGTGAGTAGTACGACAGCACTCTTCCAGTTCCTCAGCATTTCAGCAAGGTGCATCATCACATACTGCATTGCCACTCAATGATTCTGGCTTAAGTTATAGTCTGATTTTTAAAAGAAGATATGTCAAATGCTAGCTTCTCCACGTGGAGAGCTGCAGTGTTGTCAATAAGCAGATAGCGACAACCCTCAATAATTGAGACATATAAACAAACGTTCAGGTTTATCTCACGGCAGCGAAAACATGCGCATGTAATCTCTAGTAGCCTACTATCAAAACAAAGGGAATTTGTTCTCAATACGAATAAAGTAATTTGAATTCACTGTGTTTTTTCAAAGTAGGCTAACAACACACTGTGCAATTGAACATCCAAACAAGTTCCATTCCTCACATGAACTTAGCAATAACTGACCTGAGCAGTAAACTATTTATCAGTGCAACTAATGTGGCAACCTTTGTTTACATTTCCATAGCAACGACTTTCCTCTCTTACCCTTAACCCCCCTTGCTTGACTGCTGCCATGTATCTTCTTTTAAAAATTAGACTATAGTTACCTTGCAGGTGACACTGGCAACAATTTTTTTATAACATAGCTTTATTGTTATACCAAATAGCTTTTCTTACAGGAATTTCAAGGTAGGTTTGATCATGAAGGGTTTGATACTTTTCTTATTAAACCTTGTTATCTAGGCATTCAGGTGTGAATGAAGCAGTAAATTGTAATCGAGTTTAGGCATGATAAACTCGGTGATATTGCACAAGTTTGTATACTTAAGTTTATGATAGTGTCTGAGGGTAAACAATTTATTTTCATAAATTTTTAAATAACAAATTTTGTTTTTCTTTTCATTGTCGTGTTGTTCTCCAGCAAGCTAAGTCGTTCCAGAGGCATCAAGCCATTGCGCTGATGTGCAGGTTAGTGATCAAATTTGTTTGTTAGCGGTCAGTGGGTTGCTTGGAGCGAGATGTTCTTATATGTACTGTTCCCAGGTGGGATGCCGATATAGCTGGTGGGGCCAGAAGTTTTGGCCAAGGTGAAGTATTTGTTGTGTCTGTTTACACATAGAGGAGCAAAAACCACAAGGGGTGACACTTGTCTCTTGTTGCAGCAAATGGCTAGTCAAAGGAGTCAGGTTCAAAGACAGCAGGCCCTCGCCCTCATGTGCAGGTTAGCAGACTCACAAAACTTCCATCTTAACAGTACCTCACATGTCACAGCTTCAGCATGTATGTGTAGATGTGTGTGTGGGCCATATTCATATTGCTGTCTCCAGCCTTCATCGTATGTCTCTTGTCCTATTCATTTAGGGCAGGCATAAGTTCATGGCTTCAATTGCTGCTCTTTGGTTTCTTAACAATATAACAATGATCAAGATGAATTAAGCAGAAGTGAAGTGTAAATTATGTGAACTTTGATACATGCATAGCATAGTAGTTGGACATTGCAAGTGAAAGCAGCTACCCTTAACTACATTTGAATTTAATGTTCTGCTTTAGTACACATTTTGTGTGACTTTCTTGCAAGGTTTTATATTAGCTGCATGAGAATCTGTTAAGGGGACCATTCCAGCCGTTTGGTAATATTAAACATTCACTGTTCCTGTTTTCCCAACCTGATAGGTAGACTTTTAAAACATCTTCAGTTATTTTAGTATATATTTAGACTTGTAGCTCAGTCAGCAGCTCAACCAACATTGCATGATGGTTTCATATGATGTTAGTTTAATCACAGCTGCAGGTAAGGTATTGTTTATGAAATGCTAAGAACTAGAATGAGCCAACATTACCTTTCATGCTGCAGTATTGCAAAATTAGAGTAATAGTTTATTTGCCTATATACGAGGGTCCTTCAATAAATAACCAAACTAATTTTAAATTGTGTTTAAATAAACCACTCTGGAGCGCCATGGCTGCTAGTGTGGAAAGGTGAATCCTTCCTCTAGCAGTGCTGTGAGTGTCAGTCATGCAGAGTGAATCAGCTGGGAGTTAGAGCCCTGTTGTAAGGTCGTGTTTACTGCACCCATCATGAAACTGAAATTGCAGCAACGCACATCAATAAGATTTGTGTTCTGCTAGACAAAACTCTTACACAAACCTTTGAAATGTTGCAGCAAGCATACAAGGACCAGGCTTTAGGCTGAGTGGTATAAACGAGTTGGTTCCACCATTACGACCTGTTAGCAAAACAGGAGAGTTCACAGTGGAAACATTCATTGAGCCCTAGGTCTAAGAAAGCCAAAGTTCAGAAAAGTGCAGGAAAGGTCATGCATCTCGCATTCTTTGACAAACAGAGCATTCTGTATGATCATGTTGTAACTAATCAATGCACAGTAACTGCTGCTTACTATTGTGACATACTAAAGGGGCCACTGAAGAAAAAGTGACCAGATCTGGCAAGGAGAGGATGGATCTTGCATCAGGATAAAGCCCCTGTTCATCGAGCTCGTGCAACTCAAGATGTCATCGCAGAAATGGGCATTGAGGTCATGCCTCATCCACCTTATTCTCCGGATCTCGCACCATGCAATTTTCACCTCTTCCCTAAAGTGAAACAGGAGCTTCATGGTCACCATTTTCAAAGTAATAAGGAGTTGAACATCATGGGTATCCTGAACATACTGTCCAAAAATGGGTTCAATGAGTGTTTCGAACAATGGGTAAATCGTTGGAATAATTGTATTTCATCAGAGGGAGAATACTTCGAAAGTGTGTAGGTAAATGTTAGTGAAATGAAGTCATTATTATACGTTAATTAAAAAATTAGTTTGGTTATTTATTGAAGGACCCTTGTATATATACTGTGCATTCCTTCACCAGCTAGACCGCTCCACAGCAGCAAGGGACCGGGCGAGGACCGGTGCACTCTCTGCCAGAGTTACACACAAAAGAGCAGGAAGTCATGGATACGTAGCAGTAAGTACTGTACTAATTTGCATTAGGCTTACCTGCATCACATCAGATGTTGAAATAGATAACCTTCAATGTGAACACGTTCCCTATATTTCTGAAAACAATTCTGCTTTTCTCACAAAAGTTCATGTTTACTGATTGCCTGTATTTCTCTCCTGATTTTGTCCTTCAGTTTTTTTAACCTGTGCAGATTTAATTCATACACTTCATTCTTTAACATTCCATATAAATAAAAATTGCAGACACTAGCACAAGAGGTTAACATTTCCAAGACGTCAGCTTTTGTGGCAACGAAACTTCTGAAACTTACAAGTTTATGCTTTACAACCACAAGATCCTGTAAGTAGGGTTAATTATTGCAATTGGTTTTAGCAGTCCATTCATAATGGGGACGTGGACTCACCTTTAACGTTCTTCACTGACAAAGCGTAATTTTATCTTTAAGGCCAGTTTCTACTCGGAAACAATGGATACTGGGCTACCGAAAATCAACATATTATTCATGAAGTTCCTCACCATGTGTACAGTTATCAGTTTAATATTTACAACAAAAGTTGATTCACAAATTTATGTAACTTCTATTTTAAATACTTTTTCCACAACTAATAATAAATGAAAGATGTGTGGGAGGTTCCAGCAGGATTCAGCTGTAGCACACACTGCTGGTAATTCTGTGCCTGAATTGCGACATGGGTATGGTGACAGAATAATTAGTTGAGGAATGTGCCCACGTCATTCCCCTGACCTATCTCCAGATTTTTATTTATGGGAACATTAAAGAATAAAGTGTATGCATTAAATTGAAGGATACGAGAGAAATACAGGCAATCAGTCAGCATGAACTTTTGCAAGTATACCAGAATTGTTTTCACAGATACAGGGAATGTGTTCACGTTGAAGGTCATCAATTTCAAGATCTGATGTGATGCAAGTAAGCCTAATGCAAGTATGTTCCATACCTGTTACTTGCAGGTCCTTTGTGCATAAATCTGGTGGAGAGTGTACTGGTCCTCGCCCAGTCCCTTGCCACCGGGTGATCCTGCCGGTCAAAGAACGCGCATACAATATGTTTCAATATTGTCACAATCTAAATTTCTTTTTATATGCAAGGAATAATTATCCACAAGTTCGTGAAACTTTTTACAACTCATCTGTTCTATATCTACATCTACTAAACGTTTTCAGTTCATTTTTAAGAGTCTTACCATGTAATACTCTCAAATATTCTGGCAATTTATTGTAGTATATAATTCCTTTTAATAGGGGATCTTTCTCAGTTGACTTCTAATTGAATATCTACAAAGGTTGTTACATCCTCTAGTATTGTAGCCATAGTATTTATTTATATTTACATTATATTCATTTTTATGTACAAGTAATATCAATTTATATATGTACAATGAGAACAGTTAAGCCTTTTCTTTCTAAAAATTAATCTACGTAGTTCTTACACACATTTTTTATAGTTTTAATACTCTATCCATATTTGTAATAACAATACTACCCCATATCTCAGTTCCATTGCTAAGTTGGCTATATATTATGGCATAATACTATTTTCAATACATCAGTATTCATGTACTTAGACAAATTTCTTAACAGATATAAACCTCGAGTAATTTTGTTGCACACACATTCAATCTGTTTATGAAATTTTTATGTTTTTCCAGTTCAATACCCCAAAAATTTGTAGATTCACCCCGTCCAATTTCTATACCATATTACTATATTATCTTATTTTAAGCTCGTTCGGTATTCAAAAATAATTTTACTCTTTTATATTAACATTTAAGCATCTTTTATATAATTCAGTATTATTGAAGTTTGTAAGTTTGTTTTAATAAGTTATGTTTTAATTTATCTTTTGATTTATTCCAAAATAGTATGGAAATGTCATCTGCATATGTGATAGTTTTATAATCAGTGGAATCTAGTAGGCCATTTATAGAATTCAACCAACCTTAGCTTACACAAAAATTAATGTGGAAAAACAATTAAAATTATGATATGTTATGCAACATTGGGTAACATGTTGGGTATATATCCAGATATTTGCACCATGTAATACACTTATGATTAATACCAAAGTATACACCAAACATTTTCAGTTAATCACGAGATTTCAGTATTTCATTATTTCATTTTTATGCATTTTCCAAATTAAATAAGTATTGTGGTAGGAAGGTCCACTTTTTTATTTCATACAGTGTTTTGCTTAAATAGCCATTCAGACTAGCGGATTCACTGAAAATGACAGAATTATTGCTGTGGTGAACTGAAGGTGCCACATTGTATTCATATCACTTTTTGTATTACCAGTTCATTTTGAAATTACTTAATCATTTGCACTGCTTTATTTTCTATAAAATCAGTATTACTTAAATGATTAAAGTCGGCGAGAGCAACCGGGCACGTGACAGCTACATAATTCACTTACCTGCGAACAAGACTAGCCCTCTCTTGTGCAGTCGTGTTACAAACACATTGCACAACAACTAGTTGATTGGTCTAGCCTTGCTCCAGGCACGTGAATCAGCTAGCTTTCAAGTGCCAGGTTAGTTCTTGCCAACTGTAACCACCTAATATGTGGCATGTCCTGCTACTCTCCTAAGAAATTTCAAAGGTAACAATAAATGAGAGATCTGTATAGTATTTATTTCTGAGAAAGTTGTAGCAAAAGTTTGTGATCACTCAACACCATAGAAAGTTGTATTTACTGAATTCTTAAAATAAATTGATACATTTATAACACATTATTAGGGATATAATGGTATGTTATTTTGTACAGGACTGTATGCACATGTGTGTGCATGTACAGCTGAACCTGCTTTATACGTAACCCAGTTCTACATAATTCACATTTATATGTAAATTTTTGTAGGTCCTGGCAAAATGTAATTTAGAAATCTGTTAATAAAATCTTATGTGTAATGCATTTGTGTGTAATTTGCAGGTATATGTATTAAATTTCAGTAAAATACAACAAAGTTTTACGTAATTATGAGCACACAGCATACATTATCTTAAAAGAAACTCGAGGTGTATTTTCCTTCTCTGTTGACAAAGACCCAAACTGAGCGGGGAGCTTTCGGCACAACAATCTTGTAACAAACGAGAAGTAAGCATAAACCTTTTCGGTATCTGGTGTTTACTGTTGAACAGCCGTTTTGTCTCTTTAGTTCTCAGTTGATTTTAATCAGCCATGGAGAACAGTAAAAGAAAATGGCACCCATTAGATCAGAAAGTAACATTCATACGAGAGGTGAAACTTAATCCATACAAATCCAAAACTTCTGAGACTTAGCAATTGCTTATACCACGTTGCATTTAGTTATCAATAACAAAATAGGTGCAAGAAAAGTGAAACAAGCCAAATTGATTTCTTTAAAGGAGGACCAAGTTCCATATGTTTTCTTCATACATATCTTTGTAAACTTTTACACACAACAGGCCTACTGTATTTTTTTTTTAAATAAAAATATGATGTAAGTAATTCTGGGTTAGTAATCTTCCCTCTTCCCTTTGATATACGCATAAATCAGGTTCGAGTGTGTGTGTGTGCGTCTGCACATGCTCACAGAAAATTTAACCCTTCCTGGGCAAAATGCACATATATTCGTGACGCATGGTTACGCGTCAGCTTCGCACAAATTTTTATATACGTTCGTGTAGGTTATCATAGCTGGCCTTTACTTCACATAAATGGTCAACAGATGCCATTAGATGAATGTAAGTGCACGTCTGTGCTTAAGTTTGTATTTTGTTAGTCGCTACAGAATAATACATCCTGAGCAGGTAATTTTCTGTGTTGTGTTTCATTATTTTGCTCGTTTTGGTTTGATTTGGAGCATGGCATGTAAGAGGGAGGATGAAATAAGGGCTTGTATAGAATCTGTGCTCAATGAAACAGCTGAAAGTGACTTTAGTGCGTGGGAAAGTGATGAAAATGAAAGTCCTGCAAGTGCGCACAATAGTGACCTATGTAGCAGCACTGACGAGTCCGAGTGCGTGGAAGCGCCTTCACTGCCGGTGACAGCTGGTTCAACAGTATGGACTTCCGTGATGGATCACGATGTGGGACCGTCAAAGGACATTTCCGCCTATAATGCGAACAAAGAATTACTGCTCCCTTCCACCTTTGATGCTGAAACTTCACCGGTGGAATATTTTTATTTATTTTTCGATGACGAAGTTCTGGAAAGAATTCGTGCTAAAACTTGCACTCACAGGGACCAAAGGAAAGTGCAACACACTCCACCACAAAAAAGATCCCGTTTTTCTGCTTGGTCCCATCCTTCAATAGCAGACAAAAGCATTTTTGGGGGTAATTATCAATTTGGGGTTGCATCCAAAGCCTGATATAAAAAGCTACTTTTCTAAGCTTTGGATAGAAAAAATGCCGTTCTTTGGTGACGTGTTTTCCAGGGATGACTACTTGCTCCTGTTCTGGAATTTGTACTTCAGTTACAAAGATCCCCAAGCAAGAAAGAAGGAAAAGGTGTACCCCATCAAATCTGTGCTTGACAAGATCAATTCCAAATGCCAGTTGCACTATTCACCTGATAAGCATATATCTGTGGATGAAAGTACCATATGCTTCAAGGGTAGGGTATCTTTCAAAGTTTGCAACCCCATGAAGCCTGTGAAGTTTGGATTTAAGGTGTATGTATTATCTGACAGCACAAATGGTTACATATACTCCTTCAAGCCTTATTTGGGTAAGGAGGAAAATTCACAAGAACTGGCTCTGCTGAAGACTGCGCAGGTGGTCAAGAACCTTTGTGCTACTTTGATAAAGGACAAGACCCCACCACCTACCGGATATCATATTTATACTGGTAGGTATTACACGTCACCACAGCTGGCAGATGAACTCCTGAAGATGGGAATGGTGACTACGGAACTGTCATGCCAACAAGAATTGGCATGCCTAATGAAATGAAAAAGTCACTCATCAAAATTGAAGAAAGGTGAAATAATGTCTTTCTGTCAGCAAGAAAAGATGACAATCACTTGGAAAGATAAAAGAACTGTAGTTATGCTCTCCACTTTCCACAAAGGAAGCAAAGCTGATATGATACCAGTTCAGTCAAAGTTTCCAAATCAGCCTCCTACCTTGAAGCCAGTGTGTGTAGTAGATTACACAAAACATATGGGAGGAGTTGACAGAAGTGACCATTTCATCACCTCATATCAGTTTATGAGGAGAACAGTGAAATGGTACAGAAAATGTTTTTCTGGCTTCTGGAGGTATTAATTGTAAATTCGTACATTTTGTAAAACATGGTCCAGAAACAAAATGGAAAAAAGAACCCATACAACATATGAAGTTCAGAAGGTGCCTGGTAGAAGTCCTGGTATGCTGTCACAAGGAAAAGTGTGTTCTCCTGGGCAAGGAAGACCATCATTTGGACCTCCAGAGCAAAGACTGAGCAGACTTTTCCATTCCATGAATAGAAAAGAAAAGGGGTCCAAAGGAAGATGTGTTGTGTGTCTTGCGAAAGGTGTTAGGAAAGAAACAATATATTTTTGTGAAACATGTGATCTGAAACCCTATTTACATCCCAATAACTGCTTTGGAGCATACCATGCACAAAAAGACTTCAGTGTCATCCAATAAGATCTCTAGGAACTGGTGATGCACTCTGCTTTGTAGATTTGGCAAAGTTTCAGTTGTTTTGGTACATATGCCACTTTTCATTTAAATAAGTGTAGCCTCAAAAGAAAAAACCTCTAATAAAAAGCAATGTTATGACTTAATGAACATTTATGTGCTTGGTTATACGTTTTCAACGATTTAGTACACAAAATAGTATATGTGCCTTATTTTGAATAATATTCATGTTTTAAAATACGTGAGAAAACTAGGAAAATAATTACGCCCAGGAAGGGTTAAAATTGGTATGATCATACTCTAGAACTCTTACTACAAGCCTTGAACATGCTAAAGGGTGACGGGAGAGAATTTGAAGCACAAAATATGCAATTTGTGTTAAAGATTAAAATCTCTGTGAATGTATTTTAAGTATTGTTAAACTCCAATGAATTTTTTGGTTGTCTGGGAGAATGCCTCTAGACATTTTGAATTTCAGAAAAGTTGATTTTGGAGGTTAAAATTTAATTCTCACAGGCAGGCATGTTCTGTTGATTGTACTGATTGAAATCCTTTAGAATCCCCCAGCTTCAAGTACAATATTATAGTTTCTAAATATTTTATAACAGAACGTTAAAAGCTTCCTTTAAAGCAGATATAATTTAGAAGTTAATATAGTTGTAAATCTTCTGCAATTTAAGGTGAAATGATTGTACAAACTGCATTACTGAAAAAGTAATTTTTCATATTATTTTGCCTTGAGTGGTCCCCTTAATAGGAATTATTCCCATCCCTATAGTTTCGTTTGGCAGACAGAAGTTATAGCAAATGCTCTTTGATCTTTTTTGTAAATTGTGTGCATTAGATAACTTATAGCCACTCCAAAGCGTAGACTTAAAAGCATGCATATATTTTTCAATTACTATTCAGAGTGCATAAACTGTAGTAGTTTCACTATTTAAATCATCCTGAGAAATTAAAGCTACACATGTAGGTTTTAACATATTTAGAATTGTAAACAAATGGGTCCATTTCAGGTAGGATTATTAGCACCCAAGAATTGCAAATAGAGTATCAGTTCTTGCAAACTATTACTGCTTACAGTAATTTTTACATTCTGTTCTGCATATAGTAAATAGAAAAAGTATTGTATTCCACCCAAAAATTTGAAGTCGAGATTTCACTAGAAGTATGTTTTGAGGCCCCTTGAATCCAATAAAAGCATTTTTAGGAAAAGGTCTGTGTGTGTCAGTGTGTCTACCAGACTGTAGATAGCATAACTTAAAAGCGAAAAGTTGATTAAAACCAAAGTTGGGAATTAAATTTGTCTTTCGAGGATATGACATAAAGATTTTGAAGAAAATTACTCCATCCTAACATACCCTTTACATGGAAAATGTTTAAATAATTTTAATTTTCTCAAAAATGGCTAATGGTTTTAATTAAAATGCCATATGTTTGAGATATTTTTATGGCAAACGAAATGTATATATTGAATTTTCTGGCTATAGCTAATGTAGTCCTGTTTACCCTGGATGACTTTTGCATAACTGGTAAACTGTAAGAAATAGGCCAAATCTTACTACACAAAAAAATGTAGCATCTTGCCAAATCAGACACTTTATGTCCAAACACATTTTTTTGTAGGGTGAACAAGAGATATTTCTTGTTTGTGAGAGTTTTGGAGAACTTCAACTTTCATTAAATGGAACATTTTTTTTAATAGAGAACAGAATTTGAAAGTTTTAGAAGAATTTACTGTCACTCAAAGCCCACTTTATACCCATAATTTCTGCAAATGTTTATCTCAACTAACATGAAGATATAGGAATCCGGCCAAGACTAGTGGTTTTAAGTGTGCTTGAAAACAACAGCTCCATTTCAGTAGATTTACTGGCATGTAAAAGTACCCCGAAGGACTAAATTCCGGCTCACTGGTGTTGCTGATATGATCAATTGACTTAGGCTAGGTTGCAAGAAAACTGCCATATAAGTAGCTACTCCCTTCTTTAGTTAATGACTGGGTAAACTGGTAAGGTCTCTAAACTTCAGGCAGTTGCAAGAACGACATACGATCGGTTATCTACTTTTACCTTCAAGAAGACAAGATGCAATTTGACAAGAGCCAGTGTAGTCGGGTATACAGTTATTTTAGTCACATATATGATGTTGCTGCAACAAACAACTGCCACGTGTTCAAGATTGTACTTCTAATTTTATTGATAGTCATTTTGTGTGTTCTGCAAGCCAAAATGCAGGAGAAAAGGAAGAAGTAAAATTGTTGCTTAAAAGGTTAGCTCCAGTGACATTGAGGCAATGTTATTAATTCAAGATAACTCTGCACCTACCCAGGATTTATTAAAATATGCTGGCAACTCTGACGGTGGAGTGATATAAACATGATTAGCAAGTTGCATAAACAAGAAGATAATGGATAGAGGAAGCTCTTCATTTGCTCACATTGGATACAGTAACTTATCCAATTTGGAAACATGCATCAGTGCTAAAAATACTGATAAAGTATTTTGTGACGAAAGAGGATTTTTCATTACATATGCAATCTTAAATGAAATACACCCAGGTCCAATATAACCTCTTAGTAAGATGAAGATTTTATAAAGAACAACAGAAATGCAACATTTCCTGGTATGAAACTAATTCTTTACCCACATCAATCGACAATATTGCATACAGCTATAGTTTTTATTTACTTGTATCTTAGAAAGTCATAATATGAAAAATATTAAGAGGAAACCATGTAATGAAAGCAATAATGGTGGCCATTCGCTAACTATTCCAAGATCAGCGATTTGACCTATAGTGATACTCGATCAATTAGCATTGTAAATCAGCCTTGCAACTCATTGAGCACTTTAGCACTAGTGAAACCTGTGTGTTCTTGCAACCTAGAATTATTGTCATTGCTAGTGACATATTTGAAATCGTAAAAATCACAAAATGTGCATTAATAATGTCCTCTGCTTCTGGCACTAAAATAAGTGTACTGTTATCTGCCACCATTGAGCAGTACATGGGAATACCCTCATAAGCTGGAGTAATCTATAATTGTTCATAATGTATTTAAACCTTTGCACAAGTTAGCCAGGTTTAGATTTTATCTTCATGGTCTGGCAGGGCTGCCAGTTGATTAGTTTTCCTTTCAGATATAGAAGATTTAAGAATTGGTCTTCAAGCGAAAAACGGTCTACTATTTAGCAGCAATTTTAGCAGCTTTTAAAATAACATTAACATTAAAATAGGATATTCTTTTGCATCATAGTAGCTTGGGATATTGGTGATTTGATGATTACATCTGGTGCGGTTTTTATAATTAGTCTTTTCATAGCATACCGGAGATAGTGTTCTTACTGAATGTAGAAATAGTTTGATAGCAGACGCGATTATGTGCAGGGTTGTGGTTACAGAATGGAATGCATAAGTCAACGTTCCTTTATCACAACATATTTATTCGTTTATTTACACTTTTAGCACCATATTAGTCAACAATTTTCACAGTTAGGTAGAATCTACACCGTATAAAGGTTTGGGTGAAAGTTCCATGTTCACACACTACCAAACACACGTCTTATCATCATGAGCATACAGACGCCAATGAAACTAGTCCTTTGGCGTCTTCCTGACGCAACACCGCCATTCTTTTGTATTCATCCGCGCAACAGTTCTCATTGGTTGAACACTAAGTGACAAGAAAACATTGGCTATCTTGAATATTGAAAAATAAGTCCCTGATACACCCAAATTAAAAGAATTAGAAATTTACACACTCTTACAAAAATATTTACATGAACGACCCTCCTTGGTCAATATTCTGTCTCATATGCCCCTTGTTTTGTTTTTCAAGTTGTCACCTTATTTACAATCTTGAAACACAATACAATACTTCTCCCTACTCCTATGATTCAATCACTTTGTACAATATTTTTTTTTTTTTTTACAGTCTTCTTCACTGTTTGTCTTTGTCTTTTGTTTTGACATGATACAGCATGTCTTTATAAATTTCACATATTCGATTACTACACAATGCATTCAGTTATTATACAATACATATCCAGTTATTGTACAACACATTTAGTTATTACACAACATGTCCAATTATTATACAATACATATTCAGTTATTGTACAACACATTTAGATATTACACAACATGTCCAATTATTATACAATACATATTCAGTTATTGTACAACACATTTAGTTATTACACAACATGTCCAATTATTGTACAATACATATTCAGTTATTGTACAATATATCCTGCTATCATACCACATATGTTCTGTTATTATGCAATACATATTCAGTTATTACACAATACACATTCAGTTTTTGCATAACGCATTTAGTTATTACTCAACATATTCAGTTATTACACAATATATCCAGTTGTCATACAATACATATTCAGTTATTGTACAACACATATTCAGTTCTTATACAACACATACTCAGTTATTGTACATTTGACATTGACAAATATAATTTAAGTGTACCATGGTTTATTATGTGGTTTTTGACTTGTATTCATTGCTATGAGGAGAGAAAAACAGGATACAAATTTTGAGCTAATGATTATGATCATGTTTATGGCAATATTTTATTCAGTTCTTTGCCTTCTTTGTCTTATAAGCTTATGTATAGGTAGGTTGTTGAGTCGGTTCTTAAACTCTGATGTTACTAATGGTACCATTTTTCTTAATTGGGTTATTATTCATTGTTGTTTGGTTCACCTTTCTTCGAGCTTAGCATTGGCTATATTCATCTTAATTCATGGGCATTGTTTTTCTGATTATGGTTTTCCTCACTTCACTAATTGTCACTTCTTTGTCTCTTATTTCTATAAGAGAAAACTTCTATATTTATAATTATTCTGTAATTCTATTATTTTTCTTCTCAATTTACCCTCGACATCTTTGTGTCGAAATATTATATCTTTTTCATCATAATTGATTCATTTTTATTTTTGTCCCTGACATCCTTATGTCAAAAACATATTATCTTCCGTCGCTATGATTCATTTCTTTAATGACAATCAGTGTCCTCGTCTGTTTTTGTTGACAATGCTCTTTGTGGTCGATATAGCCAATGGCTATGTTGATTTTCTTCCTTGTTGTAATTCCTAATCTGAACATAATTTTCTATAAGTAACCCATTAAAAATTATCTTCTTTCATCTCTACTACTCCTGCCTTACACATTCGTTGGCAAAGACTATTTGGTCCTTTCTTTGTATGGCTTTAATTTATTTTTATGGTATCTTCCTACCAACTTGCCATTTGTATTCTGTAGCTCATACGTGTGGTCACCCAGCTGTTTTGTTATGACCAGTGGTTCCATCTCTCTCTTCGTGTAGCCATCATGGTGTCGATGTCAATTGTAAGTTGCTGAGATTTTGTTGTTTGTCATTCACTCGGTTGGGACGAACTTAGTTGTTGTAGTTTCCCTGAGTGTTGGTGGTGGTTGTCGTTTCTGTATTCTGTGCAGCACCTGCCCTATTTGGCACACTTTCATCTACTTCCTGCTGTCTTGTCTTATCAGTGTACCATTGGTCTCTGCCCCTTTGGCGTGAACCTCTGTCATATGACGGTCTGTGGTTGTTCAAGTGTTCCCTACTGAATCGTATGTGATTCACTTGATGGGTATGGTCTCCTGGTCTTCCACGATCATATGTATATGTTCTGTATCTCGATTCACCATTCGGTATTGTGTCGTGGTACCGCTGTCTTGTGTTCTCCATCCTCTCGCCATGATTATGTGGTTGTGGGAAATGGTGTGCCCCTCTCCCCCTTTCATGGGTACTCCTAGTATTTCTATGTTCTCCCTCACTCTGGTTGTTCGTAGCCGTGTTCCGGTTTAGGATGGGTGAGTTTGGGTGACCGTTCCTATGTCTATGCTCATTAGGCCACCATTTTGTGTTTCGAAGGCTGTCAGCCATTCTATCATATCTGCAAAATCTACTGGCCTCGCAACAATTAACCCTGTTCTCACTGTATCTGGGAAATGTCTTGTTATGCTGGTAATTAGTTCTGCCTCCGACAAGTTGGGGCCTAATAGCTTTCCTTTGTTGGCTACTTTCATAAAATAATCGACTAACGACAACCCTTTGGTTGGATCGTATCTACCTGTCGCTAGCTCTACCCTAGTTTGGTTTTGCTTAGCTGGGCCCCAATACCTTGATAGGAATAAATTTCTGAATGAGCTATACGACTCATGACCAGCTAGTGTTAACCTGAGCCATTCTAATGCCTTGTTTTTTAAGCTTTTCTTAACTATCATCATCGTAAGCTCATTTGGTATCCTTCTCACTTTAAAATATTCTTCCATCTCTTTAACAAAGAGTTTTGGATCGTCTCCCTTCTCCTCGTCAAATGTAGGTGGTGTGATTTCATGTAATATGCTGTTGGTGTAACATGTGTTGTGTCGTGTCATTGTTTGGTTGTGAACCTCTTTCTCTGTATGGTGAGTCAACATTTTGTACATTATTCAAATAACTCTCATCTTGTACATTACTTACATCTAAATCATCTTGCCTCTGTAATGCATTTACAACCTCATTTACATTAGCTAAACTTTCTTTTCCTTTTTTCATTTCTTCACAAATTGATCTTAAGTCATTTTTTATTTCTAAGTGACTCTGTTTCATATCATTTATAGCATCCTGTTGTGAAAGCATCACATCATTCATTGTCTTAATTTTAGGAATTACAATTTGTTCTACAGTTTCATTAATAATGTCTTTCTTTACTACCTCAATCTCTTTCCTTAATTCCTCAGTTATTTCTGCTTTTACATTTGTAATCTTACAGTCCACACTTGTATTACATTTTATTTCATCCCTACATCTAGCAATTTCTCCTTCTAACACAATCTTGTTCTCTCTCATTTCTGATTCTATCTTTCCCATCCTATCTCCTACGATTTCTATCCTAGCTTCTAAGGCTTCCTTTGTTTCATTTAAGTTTTTATGTACTAATTTTAAATTAGTTTCCATTACTTTCATATTTTCTTTACACTCCTGTCTTCCTAATTCTATTTTCTGTTCTAAGTTCTGTCTACCTAATTCCATTTTCTGTTCTAAGTTCTGTCTACCTAATTCCATTTTCTGTTCTAAGTTCTGTCTCACTTCCTCCATTTTCTGACCTATTTCTTTTTTATTATTTTCCAAGTCCTCTCTCACTCCCTCTATTTTCTGACCTAAACTTTGTTCTAGTCTTTCAAACATGATCATCATTAACCTTTGGTCTTTGCTTATTTCCACCTGTTCCTCACTTTCTAATTCTACCTGATAACTAGGCCTATCTGCCCCTTCTCCCACTCCTGTTTCTATCTCTTTTCGCGACATTTTAATTTCTTTATTTAATTCACTTAAGGTTAAAAGTCCCACTATTTTGCCACTTCTCAGTAGCATAAAGATGGAAATAAAATGTATGTAAAAACAAAAATTTTGGATCCTACTTTCTTTTCTGTTGGTTCTCCGTCCAGTTATTTACGTCTCCTGGGTAGTTGGCTTCGCTAGATGATCTCCGGTGTTTTTCCCACGTTGATTCTCCGTATATCGATGATATCAAACGATGTTTAATGGCGTCTTTTTCCTGCGCGATGAGATGGCGTCATTGATGTTAACACTTCGTACTCGTAATTTTGCATTCCATTCTAAATTCGCGCTCCACGTTGGGTAAGCCATTTTGGTGCGGTTTTTTATAATTGGTCTTTACATAGCATACCGGAGATAATGTTCTTATTGAATGTAGAAATAGTTTGATAGCAGACGCGATTATGTGCAGGGTTGTGGTTACAGAATGGAATGCATAAGTCAACGTTCCTTTATCACAACATATTTATTCGTTTATTTACACTTTTAGCACCATATTAATTAGTCAACAATTTTCACAGTTAGGTAGAATCTACACCGTATAAAGGTTTGGGTGAAAGTTCCATGTTCACACACTACCAAACACACGTCTTATCATGAGCATGCAGACGCCAATGAAACTAGTCCTTTGGCGTCTTCCTGACGCAACACCGCCATTCTTTTGTATTCATCCGCGCAACAGTTCTCATTGGTTGAACACTAAGTGACAAGAAAACATTGGCTATCTTGAATATTGAAAAATAAGTCCCTGATACACCCAAATTAAAAGAATTTGAAATTTACACACTCTTACAAAAATATTTACATGAACGACCCTCCTTGGTCAATATTCTGTCTCACATCCTTGTTCCTTATTTTAAAGCTTAGATTGATCAGGACTAATGAAATAAAAAAAGAGACAGAAAAAAAGGAAAAAGAAATTTAATCCAAAAGGTGAGTCAATTAATAATACTCTACAACAGTTCAGAATTTCCCAAAACATGTTTCAGAGGCTGACTTTCCTCTACAATCAACTGGACATGACTGGTTCTCCATGGTGTGGTGGAGAATCACTTGATGTCAGTTTGTTCTCAGAAAGCTAGTGTTATTTCTAATAAAGATTATGGAGATGTAACATCATTAATATAGAATTTAGATAAAGACGGTTTTGCAAAAAATGCAGAGCAAATGCAATTAGATAGTGTTATAAATGCAAGATAATGGAATTAGGTATAACATAGGAATACAGTTGAAAAATGATAAACTTCTACCAATTGAAGATCAAAGTGCTTGCTTCATAAATCAAAGCTTTTAGTTTATTTTCTGTTTGCATTGAGTGAGCTGCTTGAGCTGGATTCGAGGCTTACAAAGCACTTTCTCCATTTTGCATGTTTTATATAAGCATGATTTTGAACCCTTTCTCCATCTTAAACACAAAGAAATGGATAGCAAAAATTATATTTCATAAACTTGATTGAGTTCCATTTAAAGGTTATTTTGCTACATATGAATTTTTAGGGCTATTTACTCTGAAATGTTCTGTAATTAGTCTAATGGATGCATTTATTTGAAATATTCTTGTTTCCAAGTTGACGACTATTGTGGATGTAAAGAATAAATTTAATCAAATGTGATAATTGTAACGGTGTATTAAAAAGATGCAAAAGAGCAGGAATACCAATGCTTTTGTGTGAATTGCATTTTAAGAAAGAACTGGGGATCATAAATGTCAACGGAATGGCTTTTGCGTGCTTGATTGGAAGGCTTTGTTTATAAATTAAGAATTTTAAGTAATAAAATCCATGTTGATCATTTGATTTATGGACTTTTCATGCAAGTTAGTTTTAATTGATTCCATTATTTAAGAGCAGGTTTACACAAGTGCACTGATGAGTTAGAGGAATTTTCATAGTGATAGTACCTCAATGAAGATTGAAGGATGAAGCTTCCAGCCAATGTGTTACCACTTACTGTTTGTGCAGCATTGCAGTAGCCATGTCTTCTGGGATGGGCATTATATAAGTAATCAAAATTAATTCTGTATTTGCTCTTTTGCTTTTTTCTTGAACTGCCAACTTGTGTTACGAATGCTGTGTAAATATTTTATTGCGTGTAACTTTGTATTACTTACAAATGAGATTTTGATAGTGCACCATATATTTAAAAATACATGTAGTGGTGAAAGAAGGTAATTTTCTGCAATCAATCAAAATTCAATGTTTCTGGCTCAGATGAGCGCATCATGGATTAGTGACAGTCCAATAAAGAGTTTGAAGAAAGGAGTATGCGTGCAACAATAAAACATAGAAGGGGACATCTTTTGGTTTTGGGTTGCATGTCAACTCAAGGAGTATGTGACCTCGTTTTTATAGACGGAAACATGGACCACCGCCAGTATCTTCAGATTTTAAAGAATAACCTGAAGAAAAGTGCAGAAAGGGGTGTTATAGAAAGCTGCTTTAAATTTTATCAGAACAATGACCCCGAACACACAGCCCATAATATATGACTATGATTGTACAATTGTCCTAAAGTTGTAAATCCTTCGCCACAGAGTCTGGAAATTAATCCTATAGAGAATCTGTGGGATATGCTGGAACTTAACATATGGAAACATCCAGGAAACACCAAAGCTGGTGTGAAGAAACAACTGCAAAAGGAATGGCAAAAATTGTCCCATTTAACCACAACCAAGCTCGTAGAGAGCATGTTGAGACAGCTAACTGAAGTACTTTGAAGGAACGGAAGAATTACGTAGTATTAGTATTCCTATAAGAACTCCATTCTTTCTATTTTTGTTACAGTTATGCTTTTTTTTTTTTTTATAAACAGGCGGTTTTGTATTTTTGTAACTAAATTCATAAGTTTTATATTTTCTGTTTCATGAAATGAAATGCATATTTGATAACTACACGAGTAACTTTGTATTCGGGAGTAACCAAAATAAAGTTACGTATTTATTATTCTTTTTATTTTAAATATACAGCAACTATACCTGTGAAAAATTTTGACAGTCACTATATTGATTTAGCATCATTTCACAATTCTTTAGAATAGCATCTATTTTGTTACTTTATTTAATTTATTTTCATTTCACTGACTGTTACTCCTCTGTGTAGAATTTCTACATATCACTAATATCCAAATCTGGCATAAAATTGATCCATTTGTGCCCACCATACAACATTTTAAAATATTCCAACCATTCCCCTGGATTAAAACTTGGTTGATCTATGTTTATAGTCATAGGTTTTATATCTTTTCATTCCATGTTATTTCCTTTAAAATCCTAAGTACTTTGTTGTAACAAAAGTTTGTAAAAATATTTTATCATGCAATACACTTAATTTGACTCTTTAACTTATGACTAACTTAATGGATCTTGTCATTTATCTAGCATTAATTTCAGTAAGTTTTGTTTACTTTCATTTCCTAATTAAACCGATCTTCCTCACTTCCCCGTCATTTTCTCTGCTAATTGATGTGTCATTTAAGCTAATCGGGCACGTCTGTTCAAACTTACTTAGTTCAATTGAACACAAAAATAAAGACTATATTACTTAAAAATAATGTAATTTAGAGTGTGTCTGTTGAGTGATCAACAAGCAAGCTTCTCACTTGGAGACCTCAGTTTAATTCCCAGCGGGAATGGACTTTTATTTGCTGCCCTTTATAGAGTCTGTGAATGTCAATTTGATATTGAATTGCATGTGAAAATAAGTTGAAAACCTACAGTAACCCAACAGTTCAAAGAGTAAGCACATGCTTCAGTCAAAGCCCCTGAAACAACAGTGTAAATAAATGTGGTGCAGGAGAACAGTAGCTTTTATGTTCATAAGTTTTAATTTTTTTGAATGCTGTCAGAGTACAGTACTACAAGCAACTAGTAATCAAAGTAAAACTTAAAATATGTCTTAATAAGCAGCAGAAGCCATTATAATAGGTAACATTGTTAAAGTTGAGCAGGCATTGAGGTCGCATTATGAATATGAGCTGGAGAATTTATCTGGAGTTTGGCCCTAAGTTACAATGGTTTTGCAAAGCTTTTAAGATGCAGTGTTTTAATATTAATACAGGAATACATCATGAAGTTGGCTGCATTGTTATGATCACATATTCTAGTGATAGGTTGCATTGAAATTAAACTGCTTTAGCAGCATTTCATGTTTTTACATCAAAAGGAATTTATTAACCAGATAAATATTCTCATCCCACATATCACACCATGTTAATACTGCGACCAGTTTCCTATTGGGGTTTGGTGAGTGCTGCTTGAAGGTCTGCTCAGAATGAAATGATAATTAAAATTTAACTTATACCTCTAGGTAAAGAAAATTTTTTTCATATACAAAACTGCACATGTATATTATAACATGTTAAAAATGGTGGCATTATTTTATTAATTGCCAAAACATTGCTCATAGTTAATTTTCCAACTCTGGTACTAATATTGACAATTGAGGTTATATGAATGACTTGATACTGAGCAAGCCTTATTATATGCAGCATCAGTTTTGCACATTTCTGACTCCTGTATTTTTCTGTTCCATATTTTATAAAAATGTGCATTTGGGGAGAGGGGGGAGGGACTTTCAAATGACCATGGTGTTCATATTTGGTTGCAAAATAATTTAGCTTCCATATCCAATATTAAACCGCTGAAAACGAGATTAATGTAGGTAAACTTCATGTTTTTCTATTTCTGTATTGTATGTGCATTAATGAAGTGCCTGAAGTATTCAGGAAAAGAATGAGCTATGTCCAGTTTTATAAATTTTACAGGCCATCAATGTTTCTATTTAAACCTTTTCATGATCTTACAATTCTGTATCATTTATGATTACTTTGCAAAATTACAAAACCTCAAGGAATATTCTTTAAATATATAACATTATTGCATAATTAATCAAACCTTTGATCTATCATGTTAAGAAGTTGAATAAGAGTAGCTCATTCTATGAAAGCAGGAACTGAGTCTGTTGATTCGAAGCCATATAATTTTTGCTCATTCTGAGAACTTAAAACAATAGGAGCACTGTCATAATATTCTTGTGCTTCTGGCCCTTAAAATGCTTTCTAAA
Organism: Tenodera sinensis; assembly: GCA_030765045.1. Lineage (NCBI taxonomy): Eukaryota > Metazoa > Arthropoda > Insecta > Mantodea > Mantidae > Tenodera > Tenodera sinensis. The sequence continues at coordinate 67,100,430 of CM060963.1, read as the reverse complement.
CCTGCAGGTCCTGGTACTTCTCTTCATGTTCAAAAAATGGGTACAGGTTTGAAAATATAAAGTAGAATAAAACAGAACCTTATTTTAAAGTATGTCATAGTAAAAGTACTCAAGTAAGAAAACTAAGGCAAGTCAAACTCTAGTCCATTGAACTCTTCAGCTGGATAAGGCAATTTCAAAGTGGCAGTCTACCATGCTCCATTATGTCATCCTGAATTCGACAAGCCTTGGTCAAGTTCTATGAGGAGTTCTCTAACTGGATGAGTAGCAAAAGGGACACTTCTGTTTATACAAGGGCTTCAAGAAAGCTGCCCATTGATGAACAGTTTTAGATGTCGTTTCAACATCGAATGGTGAAGACTTTGACCAAGCTGATATGAACACCTCTATCCAGTCTTTTGGGACTTCTGTTTGAGCTGTTTATAAGGACTGTATTTTTATCACATTTCAAGTAAGAATGTTCTCTCATTGGAAATGTCAGTGTCAAATCTTCTCTACTGTAACCAATTTAATGAAATAAGCCTTTTATTTCCCTCTTTCATATGGCCTGAGCTCTTTCTTTCCTTGTACAGATTTTCTTCAAAGCTCATTTACATTATTACTGAGTTGGTTTTTTCCTGCTTATTATAGTAGTAAATATTGGGTCTATTCCATATTTTCATATGCTGGTGAAAACTCAAAAAATGAAAAAATGCACTTAGCTCTTCTTTTCCTGGACCTTCATCTCTTAAGATGCTTCTTTCTGAAGGTTGCTTCAGTTGAGTAAAGTAAAGCATCCACCTTTCCATATTGTATGCCAAAAAATATATATTGAAAATAGTTAAAGTACTGCTAAAGAAAATGTGTATTTGCATAAAAAGTAATGGATGCAAATTATGTTAATTGTGATTAAAATAAGAATATCTGAAGGTGTAGGCAGACAATTTTATTAGGGCAGTTTGTAAATTTTGTTTCCTGGGAGATGATTTCAAAGGACTTTGAGAAGTAGGTTAGATGTGCTAACTGAAAATTTTCTTAAATTTCTTACTGCACTGTAGTTATAGTTCAGTCATGGTACAAGTTTTAAATTTCATATATAGATGCAAACATTTTAAACTATACCATACAAGATCAGTAGGTTCTTTTATGTCTGTCACAAGGATGACAAGTATTGTGCAGGAAATGTACACACATTAAAGATTCAATGCATTTTTGAAGGGAGGAAATAGAAAATTGTGCAGAAGCCAGATATGTTTATTGTTAAATTATGAATGAAAGTAAGTGGTTCCTGCTGATTTGAACTGAAGTAATCTTAACATTCAGTGAATCTGCATACAGATATAAACAAATTGTAAAAAGTCGATGGTGCATAAATGAATTTATAACGCCCAACACATTCATTACAAATTGTGCGCATAGCTCTAGGGGAGACTCCAGAACAGCAAAACTGGCTGCATAGTGCAAACAGAATTCCGATGATAAAATATTATGGAAATTGGAGTTAATACATGCAAAGCTATGAAACCAATGCATACAATGTGAATTAGTGGATGCTTCCTTAAGGTGACAGAAAAAATGTGAAGGCTAGAAATAAATATTTTGTTGTTAATGACACTATCAATTGCTAGAAGCTTATCATTGTCGCTGGGATGCCAGAGTTTATCATGCAGAAGTTTTTTTATATATCAGCAAATCTGCTGACCTGGGCTGTCACTTTTAATTGCACCAAAATCCATCAGTCTGGGTAGGGTTTGAACTTGTGATCTTGGTATCAGTAGGCCAGAACTTAACCAAATGAGCCAGCCAGACTGACAAGTGTGAAGGCTGGTGAACACTTTCATGTATTTAAAGTTGTGCTATTATTACTCCATTCCAAAATTAGTTTTGAAAGTACTATAAGTAAAACTTTCAAAATTGATATCCTTTCATTCATCTTGCCCGTTCAGACTTATTTTATTTCAAGAGAATTGGGTGTATTTTGATCACCCAGGTCAAAGAAGATGGAATGTTGATATATGCTCAAATGAGTCCAGAGTTGAACTCAATTGCCCAATATTTGTACTATGTGGGGGAGGGCTAAATTTAGTCCCTTCAAGTAGTCCTGGCATGCTCCTCCCCATGGGTAACAGTGTTAAGTTTCACTCAATTGAGACAGTTTGTGTTAATACGATATTATTTCAGTAGTAATCAATATTTTGAAATGGCGTTAAGAGTCTAATGGCTTAAAGATGAGTAGCTTAAATTTTGCTTTCATTATGAAATTAATTACTGTGTCTCAAACATTGTTAGTGTACACACTTCATTTGAGGGCTTCTGTACTCACCCTGTGTTCCAGTTTCTATCCTTCTTGGTCAATCCAATCCCCATGTCGGTTTTTCTCTCTCATCTGGTTACATTGAATTTTCATGAAGCCCTAGGTTGCCCTTTCTTCCTCCTTCTACATGGCGATCATTCCAGAAATGTCCTGGGCAATTCTCTTCTTATACATTCGGATGACATGTCCATACCATTGTATTATCCTGCATTCAATCCTTTCTATAACTTGACTCTTCCATTTCCATCATGTCTTATCTCCACATTCCTCTTTCATTCAAGTTTCGATTGTTACTATTGCTCCTCTACAAATTCCAGCCATTTCTACTGCTTGTATCTTATTTTTTTGTCTTTCTATTAGGGTCCACCCTTCAGATCCATAAGTTAATATATTCTCTACAACTGTTAGGAGAATTCTCCTCTTTGTTTGTGTACTGATACTCCTGTTCTATAAAACTCCATTGAGCATTTTAGTTGCTCCTCTTTTCCGTATAACTGTATGATCCACATTTACATAACTCCCTGATTCGTGAATTATGGATCCTAAATAATTTAACTGTTATCTGCCTTGGTAGTTCCTTCAGTTGTCTTATGTTTTCCTATAACCCCAATCGCTAAATATTTTGTTTTATTCATATTCTTATCTTAAATACTTCCATAAGCTTTCTTATCATGAATTTAGCATCCTTTCGACTTTGAACCACTATCACCTGATAATCTGGAAATACTAGGGAGTGCACTACTCCTATTGGTATTTCCATATCACTATATGATTTATTCCAAGATTCCAATACATGTTGAAAATATAGCTTGAATAGTGTTGGAACGCTGAATCCTTGTCTTAAGTCCTTTGATTATTTTAAATAAGTTAGTTTCTCCTCCCTATCTTCACTGCAGCCTGGCTTCTTCCATATAGTTAGTGTACATACTGATTTAAAAATTCCTACACAGCCTAAAGCTGAGTCAATTGAGAGAAACTAAACTTGGAAACCTAAGAGTATTATTGACTCCTTGTATTTTAACCTGTCATTAAAATATGAACATCATTGGTCCAATAGTACTTTATAACATGCTTATTTTAGTTTGTTTTCTAAACCTTTACCAACATCCCCTTTCTCTAATGTCTTGGTTTACCTTACAAAAGAGAAAACATGCCAGCCAGGTTAGAAGACGTTATTCTTGTATTAAAAAGGGGTTACCATATTGTACATGAACTTTTGCTCCTAGGGTGTGTTGTGTTAATACAAACAATATTGATTGCTAATGCCACATGTATAAGTATTACTCTAGGGCAAGTTGGCTGAAAGAATTAAAACTTTGTGCATATTTTTTTCTAGACCTGGGAGAAAGTTATTAAAAATATTGCAATTTTCCAGACATGTATAAATTTAATAACCACAGAATAAGTTCTGTAGTTTTTAGTGCTTTAAGATAACTGGCATTCTAGTATTGAAACAATTGTTCACTTTCGAATAAGGGTTGGTAATGCGTAGCAATGCAATGCAGATGTGCAATAAGTTTTTACACATACTGTGCATTTTCTTACTTCTTATTCTGAATGATACATTAGTATCTGATTGATAAGTATACTGCCAAAATTGTGTTTAAGGCATGCATATTTAAAAGTAGGTTCTGGCCGAAGTCACATCTTCAGACTCAAGAATGCCTAATTGCACCTTATTGGGAACATCCCATGGGTATAGTAGTGGCAATGCTGAATATAAAAACCATCCCTATTACAGATAGCGAAGTTTCTGTTTAACTGTTCAATTATTTCTTTGGAAAAGTTTACTTGCTAGTGGCATAAGTTTATGAAAGTGACATTACACACTGATAGTTTAGATTAGAGTCACTAGTTTTCTAAGACTTTGGCCGGTTACTTTTTTGCTGTATTTTCTGTAGATATAATTTTTAAAATAAAATGAAGTACACATGTGCTGCTGTTGCATAACTTGATCCTCCTTACAAAATGGGTACTGGCACAGTGTTGTGCAGTGCACAATACATTTAATTTCCAGGCGTACATTTGAATTATTTTTGTTAAATTTGGAATCTGTGCTAACATTGCAGTCTTTGCAGTATGATGATCTCTACCTGGTGAATCATGGTTGAGTAACACATTCTTTGTTGACTCCCATTTTAATGATTATTTTGCTGATAAGATCTGACTGCAAAATTGTGCATACATCTGACTACAAAGATGTATGAGTAAGGGGTGATCTCATTCTTGTTCAGTTTATAAGAGTAGCACAGGTAACAGAGTTAATGTTAATAAATGTTTGTCTTGCATAAGTTTGTGATTTAATGTCAATAAATGTTTGTCTCACTTGTTTCATTGTGGTTTAAAATTTTCCCACAAGAAACTCGCTTAGAAGCAATTTCAGAGCATGCTCATAGCAATTGCCTGCTAGAAACTTATAATTTAAACTCGTACATCAAATGAAAAATATTTAAGTGTACATTAAGTCTACATGTGCACATTTTTGGGGGAAGAGATCTGTAAAATTCCAAAAGTAGTACTTGGTTTTTTTACAGTTCTAGCATACATTGAGAGCTAAAATGTATAGGTTTTGGGGGTAAAATGTTTGTCACAAACAAAAATGCCAAAGAAAAGTTACTGTAACTACTGTAATGTGTCTGAGAAGGTTAGTGATTCTGCATATACACCAAGATTCCGGTGCAGAACAGAAATAACAAAAATAAATTTAAAATTTTACAAATGTCAGTTGGCTCAGATTTTGAAGTGTTCATTTATGCAAAGTTGTTGCATCATCACCAGCTCACATGTGTCCTTCACCTCTTATAGAAAGCATTCTTAAAATTTGTGTAATGTATGTTTTTGCAAATTAATTGTTTGTATCTTTGGCAGGGTTTATGTGGGCAGTATAAGCTTTGAACTAAAAGAAGATACAATCAGACAAGCATTTCTGCCATTTGGTCCAATCAAATCCATCAATATGTCCTGGGATCCAGTGATGCAGAAGCATAAAGGTTTTGCATTTGTGGAATATGAGATACCAGAGGCAGCCCAGTTATCATTGGAGCAGATGAATGGTGTAATGATCGGGGGACGAAACATCAAGGTAGAAGTTCCTCATCCGCGCTGTTGTTTGCAGCTTTACTTTCTTTTTCTTGGAACACTGGCCAACACAAGGAAGGGGCTAGAACTTGAGATGTAAAACTGCTGTAAAATTAAATTCTTGATCCTCAAGATACAATCATTCACTTAATACTGAGTTAATCTAGTGGTGTCAGTTGTTACCACAGAGAGAGAAAGCAGAGCTGGTGTACTAACAAAGTTAACAAACATAAATATACACGTATCACATATACACACTATCACATTAACAAAATAAAAGGAAGCAACATAATTTTTTCCTCCAGTTCATTTTGTAACACATTTAAATGTTGGTTTCTTCCAAAAGATCAAGATTTTAAGTGAAGTAGTAATAAAGCTGTTTTTATAACGGCATTGAAAATACACAATGCAAAACTATAGTACCTTATAACTAGCTTGCATTTGGAACCAGTAATTGTTTAATTTCAGTTTTTCTCTTTTCCTTGTTTGTAATTTATGCTTTTGTTAAACAAGAATATCCTATTAATTTTCTTTAAACATTTGCCTCTTCTTATATAATTACTTGTGTAAATAGTTTGAATATATTATTTAAAATTTAAATAAGTAAAATGTGAAGGAAACTTAAATTTTACACTTAATTTAGTGTCAACAAAGCAGTAATAGTTAAAATGTTGCTTACTTTTTAAGAAGAAGCTATTGAAACTCAATCTTACTGTGTGAATTTTTGTTCCAACAAGCAAGAAATTGTACATTGCAATAGCAAGGGAATTGCTTTACATAAATGTACATTAAGGGTAGACATGAGGCAGAAATGTCAAATTTATGAAGTAATATTCCTAAATTTATGCTCCATTTCAAAAGCATGCTGTGAAAACGTTTGCATCCACAGTGCTGATTGCTGTTTAAAAATACAATAAAATGTAGTTAAAGGTCAGTAACGAGTAAATAAGTGACTCAAAAAATCAAATTCAAGTAGTAATGGTAGTTTATGCTCCTTTTGCCATAAGTTACATTTTTCAATCCTTGTGCAATTTTGAATATATCCTAGTCAAGCCTATAAGAGCATTTTCATTAGACAGCCAGTATCAGATTCTCTGTTGCTGGAGCATGAAACCGTTGAACACCTAACTAAAACTCTGTTTCTCTTCTTTTAATCTTTCTATAGTAATATTCATACTTGCAAAGTAGAGCAGATAATTCAGTGAAATTTACCTTATTATTGTACAGATTATTCTCCTAGAAACAGATTTATAACCTATAAGCAGAGTTCAAAATTGGAGAGAAAAGATATAAAAAAGTATTGGAATATGACAGTAAAATCTCATGAGAAATTACAGCCACGGTGAACATTCCATTTTGTTACATGTACTACAGAAGATGAGCATTTAAATTATACCTGTGCATTTTGCCGTGTCTCCTCTTGAAGTGCAAATTCCTGTTCATTTTGGATCTGTTGTATATCTTAATTACCATTATTCATTTCTGAAAGAGTAAGAAAAATGTAAATGAAACAATAGCTTCTTCATCTTTCATTATAACACATTTTATTTAGCATACATTGTTTGCTATTTATCATGATTAGTTGGCCCCAAATACATTCCTTCTTTCGCAAAGTCTCGTACCTTAGAATATCGTGGCGTGAGCAGAAAGAAGCAGGCAGGAAAGGGCTGTGTGTCTGTCACTGACTAATCGTTTCGCAAGCTGGGGGCAAGGGGCTGACTGAGGCCAACGACGAGGGAGAGCTGTGAGTATGATCGAACGCTGAGGAACGCAAAAACACGGTAACTTCCACCACTTTAGCTACAGAGTTATCACTAAGTCTGGAAGCAAATTTAAGTACCTTTTATTTTATTAAGACAGTGCACCTTGTTATAACATTTGAGTGATACAAATTTTGATTCGAGAAAATAATATTTGAATCTCTTGCAGTTGTAATTTATAGTTCAAGATGAGCTTAGAAATACAGTGGAACCCTCTTTATACAATTATATAGTATTTTAATACAGAAACAAAATTGGATAACAATTACAAACTTGTTTATTTGCAAAAGTGTCTTGATTTGTGCTTTTATCATTCATACAAGCTGTTTTAAAAACTGTAAATCAGAACAGCTTTTGATTTGATATAAAAAATAACTGCAGAATTTAAACCAATGGATTCAGTTTGGAGTATATCCAAGTGGACAATGAATTGCTGAGGTCAAGAGTGGTGATGTTTTGAGAATTTTTTCTAATATGTGCACCATATTTACTAAATGCCAACTTTTAATAAAAATTAAATTTCTTTGAAGAATTGACTTTAAAATCAGTGCATGGTGTAAAAGCTGGTTTACAGCTTTTGGACATACACAGTGAACCTGTAGTGCTAAAGAAATAGTGATATAGCTGGGTTATACTTTCAGTTAAAAGATTAATTACATGAAAATTATGCCATTAATAATACAGTATACAGTAGAACAGCCACTTCTACATACCCAAAGCTTATGGTTTCTTGTCAGTCACAGTTTTATGTTCCATTTCATTGCTGAAGTACAAAACACATTTTAACTTCACATTTGAGGCAGTCTGTTTCAAAACTTGCCTTATCATAAGTGATTTTTCAGAAAGCATAAAAAATGTGTGTATATTAAATTACAAAACTGATTTCAGTTACCTTTCTACCAAAAATTAAACTAAAAAATTAAAAGGTTGGAAACAGAGGGAAAAAGTGTAAGTAAGTGGGAAAGCAGTAATTTAACATTTAAATTTGGATAAGACAAGTTTTGGCACAACTAACATTTATGAGAAATTTTTTGCCCTAAATAGTTTTATTTAAGGAAACAAAGATATTGTTTAAATTAGGACTACAATGTTATAGTAACAAAATGGAAATGTTTTAGCATATTAAAAGTAAGTGAAAATAACTGGCCTACTTAATTCTGTGTTTGTTACATTTAAAGATGAATTACACTTCTAAGTCAGACTCTTCCTTACATGTATGTCATAAAATAAGTCAGCTTCTTCCCTGGAATTCTCACCAATTCTTGCATTAAGGAAGACATTTTTGTAAAATTCAAGGTCTGGTTCCTTTCCCAATCCATGGTAAACTGCTTTTCTAGCAGATTTTTTTACAGCCCTTACTTTGGCAGGGTGTAAGCTTACCCCTGGTAATACTTCATTGGGCATCTTCACATCTTTTTTCTTCCTTTCAGAAGTGTGTGTGTGAGATCAAGAATGATTGTTATTAGCATAACTTATCTTTAATGCTTTGTTTATTAAGACTCAATGTTACACAGGAGGTTTAAACTATAGTATTAGGTTTTATGAGTGCTAATCTTCAGTTTAACTTTACTGAAACCTGTCTTCCGTTTAACTTCTATTAAAAGCTATGTTAGTGATACTGTACATATGGATAATGGAGAGATATTTGAGCAATTGCTGTTGTGAAGTTATTCAAATAATTGGCTTGTCATCTCTGGTCATGTTAGCCAGTTGTAAGTTATATTTGCTAACTTTTAAGTCTGTAATGAAAGGTCCACTGCCTCAGCACATGTATAAAAGGGGTTCAACTGCAAATATAATCACTAGGGATTACTAAGAATCTTAGAAATTGATCCTAACAAGCTAACACTACATTAGATCTGCCAAATGACACTATATTACAGTATTTTTAGTTATCTGGAAGAACTAATTAGGTGGTTATTTTAGTGCTATAATAAAAATGATTTACATTGATAGTGCACTGTCATTTATTATTATGGTGGAATTATCAATTTTAACTGAATGAGCTATTTACTGCAATAGTAAAACATTTCTTTTCAGCTTTATCTATCACAGGTTTCCGTGCAGATGTCTGGCAGGAATGAGGTGTTCCCCCAAGGACGTGGAGCAGAGGGTCCCATGGCAATGAATAATCCACATTGAGTTAAATATATTTTGCTAATTAACATTAAGTATTGCTATCAAAAGTTCGGTAGTCTCCGTGATTTTATCTCGGAGGCAAACCGACCCCTGTCTTAACAGTTTAATTGTCGATGTCCCTCCGCAGGTGGGACGTCCCAGCAACATGCCGCAGGCGCAGTCTGTTATTGATGAGATCACAGAAGAAGCGAAACACTACAACAGGATTTACGTCGCATCAATACATCCTGATCTTACTGAAGAAGACATCAAAAGGTGTGTTATTTAAGCATGAAATTCTCCCAGTTCACTCTATGATCATGGCATTAATATTTATGAAAAGTGAAGCATGTTGGCAAATTTGAGAGGACTGATTATGGAGCATTTTTTCTGAACTCAATAGCTGCAAAATGTTATGAAATTGAGTTACATAATTTGAATCTCCTGGAATGTTCTGTTAAATAGGATTTTTCATATCCCAATACATGCCCTGTTTTTTGAAAACTCGATAGTTACATTTGCTCAGTTAAAGCATTATTGATAAATTCAATTTTATTATATTCTGATAAAGAATATAGCTACCTTAATTTTATGAAATGAAATGTTGGCATCAACTGCTATCTCACTATGGTGGTTCCTGGAATTCTGGCTCATTTCTGCAAGCTGCGTTATGCTGTTGCATCCTTGACATTAACTGATAAATTCACTGTTGTGGTTTTTGGTTTACAAATTCATTTCTGCAAACTTTGTCATATGCAGTATGCTTATACATGATGGACAACACCTCACATTGTGAAACTGTATGTCATAGAATGAATAGGAGCCAGGAATTCCAAAAACAAAGGAAGGAACATACTTACTGAACTACTTAAAAAAACCATAGTAGTCGTAAAGCTCTTGAGACATGTTTTGGATGTATGTATCCTCATTTAATTTATGTCATGGAAATATGTGAGAGTGCTACAAAAACTTGTTTATATAGACTTCTCAAGCTGGGTTGCAAGAAAACTGCCATGTAAATAGTTATTCCATTCTTTAGTTTAATGAATAAATTAACTACCTGTAAACTACCTGCAAGTACAGCATTCCATTTTCTGCAAGCCTAAATGGAGAGCACAAGGAATAAAAGTCAAATTGTCTCTGTGAGGGATGAATATTATTGTGAGCATTAATATCAGAAAATAAGAATATATTAAATAGTTATGGACACAGTGTTGGCAATGTGCAAACGGACTGCTTGGGCTGTAATAGAAAAGTAACCAATTCTGTTTCTGAACATTTCACTTTCTGCCCTTGCTTCACAGTTTGTAAAGAATTGCTTTGAGGCATACTTATGTACTGTACCCTCGTTCATGCATTGCTGAGGCTCGTACATGTTATTATTTGACACTACATTTGTAAATATGAATATAATCTATCACATTCTGAAAGACTCATGTTGCAGTATAACAAGGGTAATCAACAAAGGTTGGTGTTCGGTATGCTCAATAACTGATTTTGTGCCAACACGGACAGTCATGCAGTCAGTTTTTTTAATCTGCATCTCTACCATGTGCGAGATATCCATGACTGTTTGGAGAATCTAAGTAACTTTAAATTCTATGTTGTAATTTTCCTGAAAAGGTCTGGACCTCTATTAAAATTCCTCAGCCGTGGTCAAAATGCTGGTTAAGATTGCATATTTGCCTAAACACTTCATGTTGCTTTTCACACACATGTAGCGCATTACATTGCACCCATTTATTGTACAATTTATAATAATACGTGTAACTGACAATAATTCACACTCAGAATATGGTAGTTATATTTATATAACTAGAAAAGGTAAAACAGATTAAATCCAAAATGAACATTCCGAAAACCAGAGAAAATCTACTTATAAGAGAAAATCCATTGGAATTATTGCAACCTACCTTCAGTTTGGAATTAATAGAGGAAATAAGTGAATCAGACACACCAAAAGAAATACAAAAACTTATAGCTCCGGAAACAATCAATACTAGACATCCCACAGAAGAATGGCTGCACATATATACTGATGGATCCTCCATGGAAAACCTTACTGGAGCTGGAGTTACATGTTCACATTTTTCCTTTTATCATTCTGTTGGCAGAGACACAACAAATTATGATGGAGAAATAGAGGCTATACACATTGCTCTCCGACAATTATTAAATCTTCCCTTAAATAAATTTAACAAGGCAGTAATTCTTTCGGATTCTAAAGCTGCAATTCAGGGAATATGTTCAAATACTACAAAGAAGTCAACAAAAATTAGAGAATGCTACAAAATGTTAACACAACTCCAAAAAGTTAATAAGATTGTTCATATCCAATGGATTCCAGCACACTGTGGAGTTGTGGGGAATGAAGCTGCAGACTCAATTGCAAAGAAAGGCACAGCAATAAAACAAAAGTCTAAATTCAATTTCTCATATTCCTCAATAAAATGCTTGATCATTAAAAAATTTTCTCATTCATACCTACAAGAAATAGAAACAAATGCCAACGATAAAAAATGGATTACACTACTTTCCAACCCAGATATAATTCCCCAGAGACCAAGGAAAACAGCGGTTGCAGCCTTCCTACTATTGACAAATCATGACTGCTTAGCAAGTCATCTCTATAGAATAGCTATCTCAGCTTCACCAATATGTGTCCTGTGTAACGATCCAGCAGAAATGAACGAAGACCACTTGAAGACCTGTGAAGCATTAAGATCAGAAGAAACTACAGTTCAAAAGTATTGGAAAGCGTGAATGCTAATGGCTTCATTGCCAGATGCAAGTCACTAGGAAATAACAACATATTTATATATGTAGTTACAGATGTATATACCTGAAATAAAGCCATAACAGTTATTAGGATCAACCCTCAATGTCACTTATTGTGAACATATAGCATTATATTGGTGCACTCCTTTATTGCACAACTTGACAATTCATTGGGTATGGTAGTTATTATATGTAGTTATAGATGCATATGCTTGAAAAAGTGAAGTCACTTACAAGGATGGTAGGTAGCTCCAACAATTTTAAGGCATATTATATGCTTAAACCACTACTCATTAACTCAGGATAATGTTGTACCTACCCACGATTTGCTAATATAAGTATTTCTGATTGAAACCGTGTATTTAGCAGATAGGCAATCTTAAAATGTATCAGATGAAATATTACCTCTTCATCAGACAATTTTATAATGGACAATATAAATGCAACACTTTCCAGGATAAAACTATAATCCTGCACACATAAATTGACAATTCTATGGCTCTTTCAGACTTCCATCTCTTCCCAAAGCTGAAAATTTTCCTGGTGGACAAAGCTCTTCAAATGAATTTATAGCCGGAGTTAACAACCATTTTGCAGGCCTGAAGGTATCTCATTTTCGAGATGGGATCAAGGCATTGCAACATCACTGGACTAAATGCATTAGTCTACAAGGAGACTATATTGAAAAATAAAAAAGTTCCAGTGTCATACCTTTTTTCCTATTCCCTTCCGAGAACAACCCTCGTATTTGCAACGATGCCTATCAGGAAAATTGGTATACTTAGTTAAGAGCGTTATAAATAGGTAGATTGTGAACCTGGCATATAATGTATTAATAACCATGGTGTTTATATTTGCACTGGTGCAACTCAAATGTATTTAGATTATATATTAAAACAACTAAAAGAGTATCTAATTAACATATCTAGGTCTATAATTATTATGATGTGTAGGCTGTACATTTGTTGGTAACATTTTGTTTTTGCATAGTATGTATGTCATCTTGAATGTTATCTGTAATTCTATTGTTATTGATATCTTGTGCTGCACAAACAATTTACTGGACCAATAAATTATTTTAAAAAAAGTTGCGTATATGTTTGTTTTTAAAATTATTTTAAAACTGATTTAATTATGCAGTTCAGTTCTATTGAGCTTTATAAGGTGTTGAATATTTTTAAGCTTCTCACCTTTGTTCTTTTCTTTTGCGTGACTTTTTAAAAACAGGGGATTATATGCATTGCAAATTATGGTGCGTTCTCAGACTGACCGGGCCATCCCTTGGTGACACCGGACCGGGTGAGAACCCGCAGGCGCTCTGCCAGTTATGCATTAAGGACTGACAAGTCACAGGTACAGAACACTACTGCACTAACTTATATTAGGCTTAATCTGAATCACAGCAGATCTTGAAATTGATGACCTTTAACATGTGCACATTCCCTAGATCTCCGAAAACAATTCTGGTTTACTTGCAAAAGTTCATGTCTACAACCACAGGATCCTGTAAGTTATTATTGCAATTGGTTTTAGCAGTCTGCTCGTAATGACGATGTGGACCCACCTTGAACGTTCTTCACTGATGAAGCATGGTTTTATCTTCAAGGTCGCATTTCCGCTCAGAAACATTGACACTGGGGCTACTGAAAATCACCATATTATTAAAGTTCCTCACCACGTGTAGAATTATCAGTCTCATATTTGAGACACGGTTGATTCACACATTTATGTAAATTCTATTTTAAATATTTTTTCTTCATCTAACAAGAAATGAAAAATTGTGGACAGAATAATTAGTCAAGGATTGTAGCCATCTCGTTCTCCTGACCTACCTCCATGCCAGTTTTATTTATGTGGAACTTTAAAGAATAAAGTGTACACATCAGATATGTTATGTACAAGAATTGAAGACAATATCAAGAGAGAAATGCAGGCAATTAGTCAATATGAACTTCTGCGAGTAAATCAGAATTGTTTTCGGACATAAAGGGAATGTGTGCTGAAGATCAGCAATTTCCACATCTGTTATGACTCAGGTAAGCCTAATGTAAATTAGTACAGTAGTTAGTGTTCCATATCTGTGACTTGCCAGTCCTTTACATGTAACTCTGGTGAAGATCCTACAGGTCGTCGCCTGGTCTGGTGCTGCTGCGGGAGAGTCCGGTTGGTCTGAGAATGCACAGTAGTAAAAATGTTAATAGGAGCACTTTCGTGGCCAACAACATCTTTAGAATGTTCCTTCTATAGTGACAGAAGGTAACTAAAAGTAATTAATTTTTATTTTTGATGTTCGGTACATACTGTTTTCCCTTTCGTTTATTACTCATATGTGAAAATTATGAAATTCCAGCTGATGATGCTTTAATCTCTAAATCCATCAACTCCACACCAGCGATACTTCAGTTACTCAGGCAAGGAAAAGGTTGGGGAATTGCCATGATTTGATATTAATTACTCATATTGCTCCACTCAAAACATGTTCCAGCTATAATTTTGAGTGGAGCAATATGAGTAATTAATATCAAATCATTTTCCATCCTTTAATTATTTGCTTCCCTGTGTGAAAGTTTGAATGATTTTAAACTCAATTTCACTAATTATGAATTTAGTGATAGTTGTGTATCTCTGAAATTGGTGTCTCTTTCAGTGTGTTCGAGGCATTTGGTCCTATCAAGTACTGCAAGCTTGCACCAGGAAGCACTCCAAGCAGGCATAAAGGCTATGGGTTTATAGAGTATGAAACTCAGCAAGCAGCTTTAGAGGCTATTGCTTCAATGAACTTGTTTGATCTTGGAGGCCAATACCTGAGAGTGGGGAGGGCTATTACCCCTCCCAATGCACTGCAGGTGAGGCAACCCAAGGTACTTGAAGTTTTTATTTTTCTTGAACATTTATTTACATAGTTAATTTTCCTTTCCCAAATATAGCCATTTCAGAATTGTTAACAAATAGTTTTGTAGTGTAATAAAATTTTATCAATTATCATAAGTAATTTATCTAAAGAAATGCATGTGTGAAATTCCTGAATGCTACATTGCTAAAGTGGATTTATACAAATTTTTATAATGCTGCTTTATCAGTGGGTTGCATTGTCATACTTTGAAATGGCCATCATAAAACATTTAAGCGTTTATGGTATTAGTAAAAGTGCACATCTTGCTGTATGGAAATGACGTTTTTAAAACATTTTTATTTAAGGCTAGATAACAAAAATAATTTATAGATACTACCTACTGTGATAGGTAGTATCAGAAAAAGTAATTTTAATTAGCAGTACACAACCTTTTGTATCCATTACAAATTCATATATACTATGATGCAAACCTTTATCTTTTCCTCTATTTTTCTTCACTTCCTTCATACTGCCAGACTTGATATGCAGGTGACCAATATCACAGCAGATGGCCTAAGTACAAAGTTTCAGTTGTATTGGGAGAATATCTTAAATTACTGCAAAATGCAAAAAATGAGTTTAAATAATGCTTACCAGCATGTATCTGCTGAGTTTTTCCTCACATATGAATTGCAGTGACAGAAAACATTTTACATATAGAAATAAGGAAATTTCAGCCAAGTATAAGGATGGCCCTCTGGCTTTGTTTTTGCTTTAGTGTGCACTCTTTAGGTTATTAATAATTTAACAGTCAAAATTGCTAATTCTGACAAATTTCATATCTGCATTTAATGTTATGGCAAATTTTACATATATATTTGATATTCTGGCAAATTTTGTATGTGCATTCCTTTGTGGCCTAGTAAAGTAGTAGTGGAATTTGACACGTATTTCTAAATAGGTTATAGCATATAGATTAATAGGCTGTAGCCTGTAATTAATATGCATCAATAAAGTTACTACTCACACACTTTATCTTGAGCCATCAGATACCGTTTTTATCGAGATAACAATACCTTTCACTTCTTTCATGCAATCCCACTTTTAATTGCATCATAGAAGTCTGTGAGTTGTAGTTAACACAATTGTTTCCATCCGCATTGCAACAGGAGCTTTCCCAACAAGCCCAGTGGTGAGCCTTTACGCCGAGTCCGCAGAACCTCCTCTGCAATACCGGCGTGAGATTCTCTTGGCAAATTATGGTTGTGCACTTAGATGTATGCCTAAGCACCCAACGTTCGCTTCTTTTTTCACCACCACGCTAAGAGAACGATATAGGAATAGCACCCTTAGTCCTAAGCCTGCGGGGTTCCGTTTCCAAGACCTTCTCGTGAAGCTTGGAGTGGAACTGCCTATGATGTTTGCCAAGGGCGAGAGGCTTTACCCCTCTTGGCTGTCTGGCACGCCCCATGTAGATCTTGGGATGACCGTATACCAGAGGTCCACAATGCCTATTTCAAGTATCCGCACGTGTTTCTTAGAATTTTTGTCAGGCTACACTGACCGTCAATATATTTACACCGATGGGTCAAAGGGCTCCAACGCTGTTGGATGTGCTTATGTTTACGAAACCGAACCATATACATCCAGTTTTCCAAATAGCACCTCCATTTTTACTGCAGAGCTTTATGCAATTTATCGAGCCGTTTTGTAAGTTCGCCATTGTAAATTAGGTGACTGCCTGATTTTGAGCGATTCCCTTAGTGCACTGCAGAGCCTTTGTCAGTTGTACAACCCCCACCCTATTGTACAACGTATTCAGGATGCCCTCCATGTTTTACATGCTTCTGGCGTTGACGTGGTTTGTGCATGGATTCCTGGTCACGTAGGTTTGCCTGGGAATGAAATAGCAGATTTAGCAGCAAAGACGGCAACTACAGAACCCAGTATTACCATCTCACGTGTTACTTCGGAAGACTTTAGGCTTGAGAGCGGTGCTGTCGTCCTGGCACGAGTGGTCAGCTCTCCGTGGTAATAAGCTTAGAGAAGTGAAAGAACTTCCGATAAACTGGGTAACTTCCTGTCGCACATCTCATCGCGAGGAGGTTAGTTTGGCTCGATTAAGAATAGAGCACTGCAATTTTTCGCATGGTTACCTATTTAAAAGGGGCCCTGCACCTCTATGTCCGCTGTGTGACAACCTTTTGTCAGTTCGCCATGTGCTGCTAGTGTTGCTCTCTAGCGCACCTTCTGGATTCTCTGCAGCTGCCTGCCAGACTTACAGAGGTCCTAACGGATGACAAAACAGCGGTTGATAGAGTTTTTAATTTTTTAGCGGAGTGCAATATCAATTTGAGGATTTAAAATTTTTTAATTATCTGTTTCTGCTTTTGGACATATTTATCACCTTGTTTCATATCTGGCTATTGCCACTGCTTTTTACCTTTGTATATTTTTCTTGTTGCTAGTATTTTTATTTTTTGAGTGAAATATATATCTGGCTATTGCCATGAATCTTTTAAGGGCGCTGATGACCTAGAAGTTGAGCGCCCTTAAACCAAATCAAATCCAGGTTAGTTACTGCCTGAAGTAAAAGGCTCCACATGGTTTTATTCTTTTACTATTTACAGGAGTTAGCAGTTTCAATGCTGGGTCTGTTTCAGGCATTTAGTACTGAAAATTACTGTTTGAGTTGGTTCAACATATAAAAAGGCATGAAAGCAGCAACTAAGGTAACACAATATAGTGAAATGCACAAACAGTAACACTGGAGTATGCGCAACTATACTCGGTCGTTACTTTCGCAAAGCATAAGTGTTTTGGTCCGGGCCATTCCTAGCACTAGGTACCAGGGTTCAAGATAAAGTGCGAGTAGGATGATTTTTACTTATGTAGTATTTAACTTGCATGTGCATGAAAAGAGTATGTTGTACAGAAACTGCTTTATTCACAGTGTGCAGGAGTATAACAAAGAGGTAAATTTAAACACCTTTTTGTTCTTAAAAGTAAAAGTATTAGTAAAAAAGTGTGCTGCAAATTTGGTAACGTCCTTCAAAGTGAAAAATCCTTCAGGAAGTAATTTTTTCTTGATTATTAATTTAACCTTCCACATCCTCCGCACATGCTTATAGCCCCCCCATTTTCTCCACATATAAGTTTTATGTTGCAGAATTTGTGCCATTAAAATTTTCAAACAAATTTGCTACATCTAAAAGTGGATGTGGGTAACTGCTCTACCTCCCTTAGTAATTTCCACTGTCACTATTTTCTCTCAAATCTGAATCATTTCCCTCATACCTTTTTAAGTATTTTCCTTGCTTTATAATGACAATGTTTTTCATTTTTTGAATTCAGCTCCTCTCTTTTCTTACATTCTTGCTTTTGACATACAGTGACAGTGCATCAATATTTTAACTCTAGTATTATTTTACTTTCCCTTTGTTTCCTTACAAATGTATTGAAGTTACAAGTGTCAACTTATGCTTCCACACTGTCATTTTGCTTTGGCCATTATATCATATCCTATTTTCAGCCAAATTATTGCATCAGATATTTTGTTGTAACACCTTGCCCCCTCATATAGCCTATTTGACATTAATTATACATTTTCCATTACATTAAAAACAAATTTAACTTCCTCTGTACTTTCTAATCTCCACAGTCGGTTTTGCATCCATTTAGTGCCTGTTTCATACCTTCAAACTTGTTTGTAATAATTTAAATCTTTCATCAATCCTCAACATGTTTTGTCTTCCTTATCAGCATTTTCTCCATTTGTGATCTGAAATTGAATGGATGCTTGCAAAAACAAGATAACCATTTAAATTGAAAAAAAAAAGAATTGTATACTGCCATCTATTGGAGATGTTTCAAATTACTTTAGTGATTAATCAGTGGTGGTTCCGTGGTTCAGATGCTATGTCATTGAATTTCTCAGTCTCACTGTATCCCTTCCCTATCTTTTGAGAGTTCGGCTAATGTTACAGTGCCCTGTGTGATAGTATGCAAAATTTTCAGCTTTATGCTGTTTTTCTTTTCGTCAACTTCATTGCCGCAAAATCTGGCTAACAAATCATTTTGCAGTGAGTTGAAAAAAAAGTGCTATGTCTCTTGTTTTTATGCCAGACTAATGGGTGGGTGTAGTCAAAAGAGCTAAAGTAAAAAAGAAAAAAATTTAATGTAGTTAAAATTTAATATGTTTGCAAGCCTGAATTATTGGTGAAAAATAATACTGAAGGACAATGTCTGAAAATAAGCAATTAGTGAAGTAGTATGCATAATGGTTAAAAGAAGATGAAGCATTTAATTATTTTATAAAATATTCTTATGGTACTATTGAGGAATATGTAGATTTAAGAAAGAGGAACAATCTTGGTTGGTCGTCACTTGCTGGTATCGAGTTCCAAGGAAGTATAATGGCACAGGAACAATAATGGACTTGTTGGAACTTCTTGATTATATTCCTCCATGGTATCTCAGTTTTGTAGGTATGATAACTGATAATGCCCAAGAGCCCTTGTTTAATGTGCTAGGTTGGTTATATCTGATTTGGGAAAGTTAAGTCATACTAAAATAAATGTTCAATAACTTTTATTTTGTGTTTTAGACTTATATAAAACTAAGTGAAAATATAAGGTACAATATATTCACTTTATAAGTAGAAGGAACCTTTTTTTAAATTTTTTTATAGTGCTTAATATTTAGAAGCATGTTTTTCCAAGCATGTTAAGTTTCTAATGCATTTGTTATTGTTTTATAATTTAAGGGTACTACATTAGCATAAAATAAGATTTCAAAATGAAAGAAACTTTTTTTTTTCTTTTCTCTTGACCTGCAGTAGTCCATTTCTTCTCCATTCTGACAAAATGATTAGGGTGGTTTTGCAAGTACTCAATTTATTTCCTTGCTGCCAGTAGTTGTCATTACACACATCTACAGTAGTAAGACTCGGTACATTCCTTCTTTTCTGGGTAAATGGATTTTCCAGTCATTGTGTAAACCAGTTGTTCTGTAAAATACTGTAAAATTGTGGCACCACTCAAGAGCTCATGCACTTGCTGCCTTATCTCATTGACCACAAAGAGGTATTTGTGTTCGTTATCCGAAATGAAGTGAATTTCTCATGTGATGTTTTCTTTTAGTTCTTTTAATGAATTGGGATTTCTTGCATACACTTTATTTTTCTTACATAAAAATTGCTTACAGTTTAGCTAGAGGGCTGGAAGGATATACCTTTACTAATTACCCTGTCTTCAAAAATTGTGTTTTAAATAATCTAACTTTCCTACAAGTTGATTATGTATCATACATAAAAATCCTTTGTGCCCATGTAACTGGACAATGACTTTAGTAAAACGGCTGGTCACTCACATCTTGCTGTTGCGAGCCTCAAACAAGATGTAGTGTATTGTGTGCAGGCAACAGGATTTGCAGGTGTATCTGCTGATGTGTGTTCTACCAAGTGGTGGCTGCAGTGTGGAGGAGAATTACTGTATATCAATTTACTGTGCTTTTCAAATGGGAAGGAGTTTGTCCTTGAGCGTCTCCAGGCCTGTAACCAGTTGGAGTCCTGCTGTGTTGCCATATTGCTTTCCCCTTAAGTGGGGCTTGATGCGTGCCAAGAAATATGAAGAGTGGGGGTAATGAGCTTGCAACGCTGTGCATGTAAACGTATCTCATTGACTGCATATCAGAACTCTTCCATTTGAAAAGCACAGTAGGCACTCATCTTGGCTGCTATGTAGGAGCTCTTGTTGACATTCTGTCCTAGGCACCCTTGTAAGCAATTCCTCTTCAGGGAATAAAGGTACATACATGTTTATTGTTGAGTGATTACTACTTGGGTGAATTTTGATCATGCTGTAATGGGTATCTCTTTAATGAAATGTGTAGTTCAAAGTTACATCATTGTCTGCCTTAAACGTGTTGAACATTTTGAAATTTTGCCATACATGAGGACGCTTGATAACTCTGTGACTTTTTTAAGACTAACATATTCTTCCTTAAGACCAACTTTATCAACATAGCCTGTTTTACTGTACTGGCCTTGCTCAACATTTCTCCTATTATTTTAACCCTTTCATAAAATAAGATTTTTGAAAGTCTGCAAAATGCAGTTTATTTCTGACATATCTTCATTGGATGTGAATTTCTTCTCACTGACCCAATTTTTGAGGTTTGCAAAGAGGAAGAAGTAGCTTGGACCAAATATGGAGAATAGGGTTGATGAGGTAGCAGTTCATGGCCCAGTTTCATGAACATCAGACCTGTGCACAAGTGCACTATCCTGGTGAAAGAGAACCTTTTTCTTCACCAGATGGGGTCTTTTCTTTAACAGCTACTTGAGAAATTATTCCAGTAATGTGAATCTGATCGTTTTACCCTTTTCGAGGTACTGGATGAAAATCATGCCTTGCGAATCGCAAAGGATTGCTGCCATGAATTTTCCTGCTGACAAAACGGTTTTCACTTTCTTTGGAGCATGTGTGCTAAAGGAAATCTATTGCTTGGATTGTTGCTTTATCTTAGGGTGACAGTAATGGATCCAGGTTTCAACCACTGCAAAAACTCATTTTGTTTGCACTGGAACATGTTCAAATGGTCACACAACTCCACTTGTCAACTGTGAGCAGCTGCTGTACCCATCTTGCTGACAGCTTTCTCATACACAAATATTCGTGCAGGATATTATGTACCCATTCATTTGAGGCATGTAGGATCTTGACTATTTCACAAATTTTCATTCGTCGGCCTTCATCACAATACCTGTAACTTTGCTTGCTATTTCTTCTGTTGTGACATCAACCAATCATCCTGTGTGCTGAGTATCTTTTGTGTTCGAATGGCCACATCAAAATCCTGGGAACCACTTGTGAACCATGCCATGTGATGCAGTGTCCAGGTAATTTTTCAGTTCCTTTGTTGTCTTACCATGCAAAAAATAACGCTTTTTGTGAATATGAAATTGACTTTTCTCAATTTTCTATGCAGCAACACAACTAGTGCTTTTACAGGCTCGCAATGGTAGTCTAAGAAACAGATGACAAATTTCTGGAACTATACACAGTTGGTGCCAACAAGAAACCTGTGGTTCATGTTCAATTTCTCTTCAAAGTCATGGACTTATCAAACTGTATTCGTATTAATAGTTGGCAAGAATGGCAGTTTTAGACTGGAATGTGGAATGGAAAAGCACTGATGTACAACCTGCTCTTGTATATCTTACGTTTTATTAAATACATTATGGAGTGCAATATTTTATTTGGCCAATATAGTTTTGTTTATAAATTTCTCAGTACAGTTTTCAGTAGTCAAACTTTTCACTAGTTGAAGGAAGTGCTGATTCTGTTCACCTCAAATTTTCAAGACTGTTGTATATGCTACTTCTCTAGCTTAGTCTTCTTATATTTTCAGAATTTTTACAATCTATTCTTGCTCTTCATTCTAATGAAGTGAAAAACTTGACTTGTGTTCTGCAACAAGTGTCTTAATGTTTGAAAAACTTGAAAAATCGTGTCATGGAAAGCAAAGAAGTACACATCTTTTAGGGAAATGCATGTAAAACATTTGTTTATTTTTAGGGTCCATCAAGTTCATCAAGCATGATGCCTACTGCTGCTGCTGTTGCAGCAGCAGCTGCAACAGCAAAGATTCAAGCAATGGATGCTGTTGCAAGCAATGCTGTTGCACTAGGTGAGTATTTGATGTGATGTTGGTTAAATGGAAACATAAGGTTCTTTCAAATAAGTTGTTTACTACTCATAACTCAGCAACTTAGTTTGAACAAAGTTTGCAGATTATGGCAGAGTATGTTATGGAACTTTGATGGAGAAATTGAAGCAATTCGAATGGCCCTACAAAATCTTTTATATAGAATTTATTTTCGTCAAGCAGTTATTCTCTCAGATTCCAGGGTAGCAATTATAGCAATTGCTTCCAAGTTGTCACCAACAAAACCAAACAATTACAGAATGTTTGAAAATCCTTACCCATCTAACAGCACTTCAAAAACACCTAGTCTTCCAGTGGGATACCAGCTCATTGTGGACTGAGTGGTAATGACAAAGCTGATTTTCTTGCACAAAAGGGTACCAGCAGTGTACAGAAATCTACAGTTAATCTACCATTTTATGCAGCTAAAAGATTAATCAACTCTGAATTCAAATAAATTACTGCAAAATACTAGTATGAAAAATCAAAAAATAAAAGATGGGAACATTCAAGCAGTATAATTAATTTAATTTAAAAGGTGAGTCAATTAATAACACTAAACAACACTTACATTATAATTTTCTGGAACATGTGATTATAACAACATGAGTATCCTCAAAAAACTGCAGTTGCAACCTTCAGGTTGATTACAGGACATGATTGTCTGGCAAAACATTTAAACAGAATTGGAATATATTCTTTATCACTCTGTTCTTGATGTGCAAGAGGAAAAGGACCAAGACCACCTTCAGATATGTCCGGCCACTTCTAGCGCCCCATCCATCAGTGAAAAATATTGGAGAGCAAGAGGATTAATGACTTCATTATCAGAATGGATTTCTGACAATGAAGCTTCTTAATGACAATGACATTAGTGAACCATTGCTGGTGAATTTGAAAACTGATTTATACTCTGTGAAACTGACAGGGTTCATTTTTTAAACTCATGGTATATTTGAAAGCATTAAATTAATTCCTAGAGAAACCTAGCTTAAGATTATTAATTCCTTTGGTCTTGGAGTCAGGGTACAAAGGGCTTCAGTGTTGATATTGGGATGAGGTGGGGATTTTTCATTCATGGAGAAAGTTTCCTCCTGGATTCCAAATTGTGTGATTGCTAGCTTGCTGTGGAAGCTAGTAGCAAATCACCATAGTATTATCTTGCCTTACCTTTGAGTGGATATCACTCTAAAATAAGGGTCACCAATTTAATTGGATACAGAAAAGCTATAACTTGTCAAAATTTAAAGCTGGTGATTCAACACAAAATCCAAGCATAGGCTTGCCACGCCTTGCGGTGTTGTATAGTTAAACTCTGTGAAATCAGGCTGCACAGCCAGTGATATAAATATCATTTGTGCCAACAAAATTTATTTGTACAACAGGAAAAAGAATAGTAATAGTCAACTATCAGCAGCCTGGATGGTCTGTGGTTCAAATCCCAGCTGTGGCATTGAGTTTTTCAGTTCCGATTTTGCTTCTCAAACATTGCCCACACATAGCTTGTGTGTTTATAAACACCAACAGTAAGTTTGCTGGCATAAATAAATAATAGTTACTATACTATAATATGTATATTTCATTTATATGATTTTTATACTTATAAAATCATAGCTTATTTTGCTGAGAGCAAAATGCACCATTTATATGTTTACAACAGTTTCGTTCTTTAAAATCTCAAGAAGTATTGAAATACTGTGTGTATTTAAAAAAAGTTATGCTTGCTGTTGAAGTTTGCTGCTCAAAAGGAGAGAGAAATAATGTTAGTATAAATCTAGTTATAAGTATTTAATGCTAGCTTATAATGTACAGGTTTCCACAAAAGCGCTCCGGGATTTTGAGGTTCAATATTTGTATTAAATCACAACCTGAGTTTAATCTGGCTTTAAAGGTAATATTGTTAAGTGTTTATTACCATTTAGTATATTTCGATGTGGGTCCCAATAGTGGCACGGGACACATCCAAACGATATTGTACCTCCCCAGGTCCTGCCTATGATCCCTATGATGGTAGGTGCGCAAACATTTATCCGTTGTCTGAGATGGGTTAGATCTTGAATTTTCCCGGAATACACAGGATTCTTAACATCTCTCCAGAAGAAGTCACAGGGTGTTGAGTCTGGGACTTTTAGGGCTTCGTAGGCATGACGTTCGGATTCTATCAATATTCCATTCAGCCACATGCAGCCTACCAGGTGACTTGTTTGCACACACTTCCAGTTTCTTGAAACGTGCACAGCCATTGCCTAATGGTTTTATCCATAGGCACAGCACCACCATGAATGTGTTGAAAGTTCCTCTGTAGTGTGGAAACCGAATGAGTTTCTATGAACCAAATGAGAGATTTTTATTGAGGTGTCCCCATATCACTTCTCTGGCGGAGAAACAAACTGCACTTACTGAGAACTAAACAATAACTGTACTGACAGACACACTGCATTAATTACTGCTTCGGTACTACAAGGTCAATGCTTTGCAGCACTGCCAACTGTTGCGATAGACACACTGAGTGAGCATTTTGTGCGGTAGCATATCGTTTGTATGTGTCCCATGCTACTATTGGGGCCCACATTGAAATGTACTAAATGGTAATATATACTTGAATATTACCTTTAAAGCAATGTATAACACATTAAACTCAAATTGTGATTTAATGCAAATATTGAACCTCAAAACCTGGAGTTCTTTTGTGGAAACTATATTATAATTGTTTTCTTTCGTGTTGCAGGTTTATCAAAATTGGGTTCTGCTGTTGCATCTCCGTCGGTTCCTTTACTTCCAAGTATTCCATCAATCCCAAGCGTTATTCCTACAATGCCTTTGCAGTCAATATCCTCAGTGCCTGGCATGCAGACTGTAGCTCCTATGGGAATGAGTCCTACGACACATTCAGGGGTACTGCCTTCCACAGTGCCAGGTACTATTATCCCTCCTCCAGGTCTTGCCATTCCACAATTTAGGCCGCCAGCAATAAATGCACCAGTTACAGCCACTGCAATAGGAGGTAAGATTACAGTATTATAATATATTTTTGATATGTGCTCTACATTCATATTACTATGGTGTAACTTGAAAGATGCTTTGTTTGTAGAGATTATATTCTGCATAGTAAGCTCAGTGGACAAAAAATTAGTCACCCTCTGTAGAAATCAGCTATGAATCTTTGCGGCTTGACAGATAGTGCTGCTGTTAATTCATGTTACCTGCATGCCCAATGTTGCTACATGATTAGAGGGTCATAGCAAATTGTGAAATGTGATGTGTGAAGCATTCAGTGTAGTGCAACATGGGGAAATCTAAGGACATGACAGAGTGGTAAAAAGGGGCAATCATGTTTGACTGTGCCCAGGGCCATATGGTACGTGAAGTGTCTGGATTCGTTGGTGTGTCAAAGCGGATTGTCCCAACGGGTCCATAAGCAATGGTGCAATACATGTGGCCGCGAAACACAGTATTGTGGTCAGAAGAGGATCATGACTGAGAAGGACTGGATACAAGTTTCACGGCTAGTAAATGCAAATTGCTTCCAAATCTGACAGGAATTGCTCCAGTCTGTGAATGCAGGAGGAGAGGACATTGCGGTGGAAACTGCATTCCATGAACTTTTGGAATTGGACACCTCGAAGGAGGCCTTTTGCTCACAGACACACATAAAGCTGCGCAACTTCAGTGGGCTAAAAATCACCAAATGTGGACAGTAGCTGACTGGTGGATGTCATATGGTCCGATTAATCACAATTTTGCCTCTATTCAAATGACAGTGCACGTCTGGTACACTGCTGGCCACATGAAGCATTTCTCCTGGATTGTGTACAGGTCATCTTCAAGCTGGAGGCAGTCAATGATGTTTTGGGGGTGTTTTTCTTACTATGGATTGGGTCCGCTCCATGAAGTGAATAATGGGATGAACCAGCATGCTTATTTGAATATTCTAGATGAGCAGGTATTACCATTTACTCAATATCCCCATGATGATTGCGCTGTTGCCTCCCCTTTATTTTAAGATAACTGCAGGGTTCATCGGGCTAAAAGAGTGTTGGACTGGTTTGTGGAACACAGGCACTTTATCACATCTAGATTGGCCCTCAAACTCACCTGACTTGAACTTAATCAAAAATTTTGTGGGATATGTTGGAACAGCGGGTGAAACACCAAAATCAGCATCCTCATAATTTGGTGGATTTGTGCAAGCAACTGACACGTGAGTGGTGTCAGCTGGATGTGAATTACTTGCACAACCTTTGTTCAAAATGTTTCTAAATCAACAACACTGCAACAAAATGTACAATATGAATTTGTTTAAACGTCTACGGAAAGGATGTGCAGATTTCTTTTGTTTGGACAGAATAATTATTAATAGAACTATTTTGTTGTTTCCTCAAGAGACGTTATCTCACTTGCCTCACCGTAGACCTTAGACCTGCATGCAAATGTAAATGAACACATGCAGTAACACCACCCCCAGGACTGGCACAACTACTTGATAAGAAAATTCTCCTTCCGTTTCCCCTCTACACCTCTCGCCCATCAGAAAACATTTTGAGCCAGCTGTACTACTTGCACACTTTATCTTGAGCTTTCTTATGGTGATGTCAGTGACGGCAACAGATTTCTCATTCTTTAGCACAGTTGTACTCTTGATAGACCATGAGTTATAGTTTCTGCAATTGTTTTTTTCTCGGTTAACCAATGGCTGAAGTAGAAGCTAAATACGTGGCTCCTTGTACTATTTACAGCAATTTATGATGTCCATGGTGGATCTGCTTTAGGCAATTAGTACTTAAAATTATTGTTTGAATTGGTTCAACTTGTAAGTAAACCAAAAGTGAGCTGGTGCGATACATTAAAAGAACAAGGGTAACATGATTTGGTGATATACACAAGTACTAGCACTGGACTATGGACAAAGATCTCAGTTGTTACTTTGGCAAAACACAGGCCTTCTTGACTCCAACATTTCATAACACTACATTCCAGGGCTCAGTATAAATGTGAATACATTTCTTTAGATGAAGCACAAGTTTCTAGGTAGAATTTCTTACTGTTTTAGTGGTAGCAGAAGAGCCTTATGTTTGTAAATTGTATCAATTCTGTCAAATATATGTTATTTATCTGAAGAGGAAAAGAAGGGGTCTGAAGATAATGCTATGAAGTTTTGGGAATAAGCAAGTTGTGTAAGAAATCTTCTTATGAAAAAACATGCATTTTGCTTAGTGCTTTCATCCCCTCCCCCCAAAAGAGGAGAAAGACAAATTCTTGTACAATATTGACATGTATGAAGCAAATTTTGTCAAATTTTTGGTTTTCAGGGACTGGAGGTCTAAAATTCATATTGAATGCATTCTTGCAATTGAGGAGCGTTTCTTCAAAACTCGATAGATGCACAAAATACATTTTTGAGAAGAATGGTTTTTTCTATTTATTGGCAATACTAATTGGTTAGCACAGCAAATATATTAATCATTCAATTCTCCTTCCTGATACTGTCTCATTGAATGTGAAAAGAAACAAATAGCATAGTTTAACTAGTGCAAATTTGTGGTTTGAAAATGCGGAGTTTTTTCTAAAGCCGATAGATGCTGATTAACTTTTCTGCATGAGCAAGAAATAAAAGACGTGAAATTTCGTTATTTTTGTCATTTACTGTATTTGTTGCTTTTTATTTATGCATTTATTATTTTTTATTGATTTTCACTTCTTTATAATACATAATGTACTATACAACCGACATATTAATGTTTATAAGGATTATTTTATTAGGTATAAACCTGGAAACTTAAGTACTGCTACATTCACAATAACAATATATTTTGTTTTATTTATATAATAAACATATTGAATACACACAAAGAAATTTCAGAGAATATGAATAAGTAAGCTTTCACCTTTATTAGTGCTTGTTCAGTCTGTACATGGTTCTTAGTTCGTTTCTCTTTTCCACATCTGCCTCTTAGTTTTTATCAGTTCCATTATACAGGTTGAGGTTATGTCAGTGTGTGGTGTATGGAATGAAAGATTGAAGAAGTTGTAAAATATGTTCTTATATTTTGACAATGAACAGACTGGTAGATTTCTTAATCTTCTTTCGTTGCAGAAGTTAGTCCACATTTTTCTGATATTAAGTTTTGAAGGTAAACATCCTCTAATTGATTTTGGTCTTCCATAGTGTCTTTCTCTACATCTGTACTTCTTAATGTCTTGCTTTATAGCAGCAGTAATGCTCTTCTGTAATATTCCTGTTCTGTCACCTCCTCTGGTCTCCTTTGGCACATTCCCAGATAGGTGAAATGTTCTAGCCAGGAGAGATAATCTAACTTTTGACACCCCTGTGATTCCTTGGAAGCTTTAGTTTTAGGATTTCGTGGAGTGCACTCGATACTATCTGAACATGTAACTGCTGGAGTATGAGTTTTCCTTGTATGTATGTATTTATTTCATCCATAGAAACATGGTACATATGTTATAGGACACGTCAACTTATATATCCATACATTTAGATTTGGTCATAATATTTACAAGGAATTTATAGCATTGTCTTGCATTTTGATTTCCTTTCCTTGTTTTTGCAATTCCTACCTCCAGCGCATTCTATGATTAGTACAGTTTCACAATCTGACCTCCTGTCCATTGTGCATAGTACAGTGCAGTGTCTGAACTAAGAATAAAAATGCCATATAAGTATAACAAAGCTTGCAGAAGAACCTGCCTGCTGTGCAAGGGGTCCTGGGTTCGATTCCCGGCAGGGGGGTAGGAATTTTTCTCCAGTCAAGATTATTCTTCATCCTTCCCTGAGTCTGGAAGTATGAATGAAAGTGTGAATGTGTGTGTGAATTCAACGTATAAAAACTCCCGAAGACCGAAAAACGCACTATTGAACGAGTAACACCATTGCCAATAGGCAAGGTCGCCGATATGATCTCTTCAGTTAAAGGTGGGATATAAATGGAAAAAAAAAAAGCTTGCAGAAATGAATGTGAAATCCAAGCACACAACCTGAGTTCGCAGTTATTTTGCAACGAAGCAGCAGTGTACAAAGCTTGCAGAAATGATTGAGAATTCCAAGAATCGCAACAGTGAGATGGCAGTCATTGCCAACATGTGTTTAATAGAATTGAGGTTGCTATACTTTGGATTATAAAATCATAAAATTGCATATATCCACCTTTGCTTTAACTGAACAAGAGCATCTATAGAATTTTGAAAAAAAAAAACTGCCGATATTCCCTAGCTTCTACACAGGACACGAATCGAATTTTGCAAAATCTGATTTCACAGAACGATGCAGAAGGTGAAAATTATGCCGATACTATATATAACTCAATTTCGTAAAATTTTGCATCTATCGAGTTTTTTGAAAAAACGCTCCTCAATTGCTTATCATAAATCTTTAGTACACTACCTGATCAAGTGTTGGCAATTCAGTCTATTTGAATCTCTTCACTTTACAAACTGTCGGTGTTTTTAAACATACAAGCTTAGTGTGGGCAATGTTTGAGAGGCAGAATTGGAACTGAAAAATTCAATGCCACAGCAGGGATTTGAACCACAGATCCTGTGCTTACCAGGCAGGTTCTCTAACCATTAAGCTACTGTGACAACCTGCCAGAATGACAATAAATTCCCCAACTGATTTGTATTTTTTCTCCCAGCAAACCACAAAGGCAGTGTCGCATCAGAGACAATTACCCCAATGGCAAGGTTGGAGAATTCAATGTCATTGTAGTAGATTGTCACAGTAGCTTAATGTTTAGAACACCTACCTGGTAAGCTCTGTGGTTGAAATCCCAGCTATAGCACTGAATTTTTCAGTTACAATTCTCTCAATTCTACGACTAACTCAACAGCATCATTGAAATTCCTGTTTTGCTTCTGCCACATGTGCCGTACAAAAGCATACTGCTCTATAGATTGTTTCCTACCCTTTGTCTTGCAAATGACAGGAACAACAAAAGCGCACACACAACATTTACCCAATCTCAAAATTCAACCAAATAATTGGAACTACCGTTCTCGTCAAATAGAAAACTGCATAATGTGGCAATTGATTAATATGTCTCCAATATGTTACACTTTTATTCGTATTTTTATATTTGCAGGACATTTAAGTAACATGAATGTTCTTAGCCATTGAGTCACCCATTTCGTATCTGGTGCTTCTGCAGTGCAAATACAAAATTATCCAAGTTATAGCTCTAAGATTTAAAACTTTTGGTAACACAGATTATTGGAAACAAAAAATTCAAAGCATAGTTGTTTAAAGTGAGATGAATGGTTTTAAACTGAATATTTTAATGTGCATGAGCATTCTTAGTGTACCCTGACTCTTTATTGTTAATTACAGGTCAGTCATTAGCAGTTATCCCCCCTCCAATGGTAGTAACGCCTACTGCTGTTGGTCAGCCAATACCAGCACAGGCAAACAATCCACAGGATGCGCTTAGAAGAGCGCAGGAGCAGGCACAGGTAAGTTGACATTCTGCATTGCATCCAATTTATACAAACATTTCCATCATCCAACAAAATTGGTTTTAATAGCCTCATGCTCGCTCTGGGTTTCTGGTTCATAGTTTTAATAGAACTGAGGGAGGGCTCAAGAAATACTTGGTGCACTACTGTACTTTCAGGATTAATTGTTAATTAGTCTTGAACGTTATAAATGAGAATCACCTTTCCTGCATAGGCATTAGTGGTTATTAAAAGTACAGGGATAGCAAATAATTAGTTTCAAAGAAGTTTAAATTAAATTTTATGGTTCACAGTTAATATTGAAGATAACCAATTAAGTCTAAAGTTCTATAATTCATTATCATTGGAAATACATGTGTATAGTGTACACCCGTAACTTGTTGGTGCTGGACCATAATGCGACAAAACATTGTTCTTATTTTTATTTGGTAAATATATAACCTTAATTATTCTGTCACCAGAATGCATTTACATGTGCTGCACAGCATCACTTAATCTGATTAAATAAGTCAATGATTAAAAATGTATGTTATTGTATCTGGCTGCTTAATTATTTTGTGGCACTGTTCAAGTATGAAAATCAAAGTTTGGCATGGTCAAAACAAAGTCTTGTTTGATTTTCTAAAAATGTTCAGTGTTATGTAAAACATCACCACTAATCCATGTGCATTGCCAAATGTCCCGAGTAATACATCCATCTTCTAATGCTATAGTAGCAATATGGCCCATTTTAGAAGAACAGCAACCATCCTTTTAGCAGCATTGCCAAT
Source organism: Tenodera sinensis (assembly GCA_030765045.1). Taxonomy (NCBI): domain Eukaryota; kingdom Metazoa; phylum Arthropoda; class Insecta; order Mantodea; family Mantidae; genus Tenodera; species Tenodera sinensis. The sequence goes on along the minus strand of CM060963.1, from coordinate 67,068,624 downwards.
TTGAACTTTTGTAGGTTTAGGTTCACTAAATTAAGTGAAGCATAAAGTCTCTTAAGTTATTATTACATATATAGGTTAGTGTTACTTCACTCTTAATAGCATCAGTTTTTTCTTTTTACAAGAATGTTTTGCCTTGCAGCAACATGAAATTTGTTCTGTTGTATAATTACAGTAAAGGGCTATTCATAATGAAGATAAGAGTTAACATAACAAACCTTGAGCATAAACTTTATACAATATTCAGAATGAAAAAGAACTTGACAGAAATTACATATCATGAAAGAAGCTCTGCATAATGAACTTGCATGTTCTGCCTGAGGATCAATAAGCAAATTCAACACCTCACCATCTGAGTTGGGCAAATTTTCAAACACCACAGTGAGGTAAGCTCTTTTTGGTGTACCCTTCAGTTGGTCCACAGTTGATGGCAAGAGCAAACACACTTGACACATTTTCTAATAAAAAAACAAGTGGTTGAAGTACAGGCGTGTTTAAAATATTTATAAATTTGATTCCCATCAATGAGCATAAATTTTAATATTCAAGGTAAAATTTAGTATTCAGCTTCAGCTACATTAGATTTTTTACTTCAGAATATGTTTCAGGAGCTGTTGCTCCCATCATTTGATACTGACCAGAGAGGTTGATGAATGATGGTCGTTGGTCTTCCTGGCAGTCATGGTTGGATTTTGGATTTACTGGCAAATCAAACATCTTCCATTAGGATAGCACTTCATGAGCTGTTGCCAGTGTTTAATATTTTATTCATTTCATGATGAGTTTCTCAGAAATGCACAGCTATTGCAGATTTTCCTATTTCTTGTATTTGTTTGGCCAATTTATAGGGTCATTAAAACATACAGTAATACTGCAAATATAAAGCAAATTTTGGGGGCCAGGCTTCACTATCTTTGTTAAAATATGTAGGTGACTACAGTTTTGATTCTTAATTATATCACTGGACCAAATACCCAGCGACCAGTATAAACAGTTGTGTTTAGTCTGATGCTATTGAAGCATCATGAAACTGCTGTCTCATGCATATTTTAACTAAGATTAGTGAAGCCTAGCCTCTTAATGCTTTCTATTTGTAGATTTGTATTGCTTCACTGCCAATAGCTTCAGTTTTTTCATTGAATACTGTAACACATTCACAGGCGCTCTGCTGCACAAGAGAACTGAGTGTTGCCAGGGAATGGGCCAAGCAGAGGCAGATTAAAATCCTTAACCTCTCAAACAGGCAGCACATCTGTTATTAGTTCATTAAAAAAAGGGGGGTGCTATTATTTTTCTAGCACTTATTGCACACAGTTCTCCAAGTTTTATGTCATAGTGGGGTATTTCACACAATAGCACAGGTTCTTCTGAAACCCAATATTGACTGTTCATGTTAATTTGTTTAGCTAGTTAAGCAATTTTTGAGTTGATTGCTCTAAACTGGCACTGATTTTCTTCTATTTTCTGATAAAGCTGATCTAGATATTTGGCTAACTTAAACCCAAAGCTTCAAATTTATTAACGGTTGTGTGAAACATCTTACTATGTCTGAAAATTGTGGTGTGGTATGCGATAAGTGCTAGAAAAATAATGGGGCTCATTTTGTTTAATGAAACAATTAGAGATGTGATGTCTGAGAGGTAAATATTTCATTGTACCTGTGCCTGCACCATCTTGGGTGACACTTGTCTCTTGTGCAGTGGAGAGAGCCCATGAATGCATTACCATATATTTTAATGAGCCTATTGAACTTGTCACGGTTTTTATTCTGCACATGCCAGATTTTTTGCTTGGAGGTTCTTTTTTCTTATCTGCTTAGATCAGATTTCTCAAGTTTTGTTTTGGGATGCTAATGTAATATAGAAATTTGTATATTTCTGTCTGCCCATGAATGGATGTAAATTTTCTACATTTTGTGGCTTCCTTTTGTCTTAGTTTTATGATTCCGTTGCTTATGTTGTGCTTGAATTTCTTTATTTTTTTGTCGATTCTTTCTTGAGCCTATTGATGATACCTATTTCTAAAATGTCTTCCTGGTATTCATCCTGAAAAGGGGGAACATTACTTATTCTGTATTAACAACTGCTTGTTTGGGAATTTAGGTTGTAACTATTTTCTTTGATGTAATTATTAGCATGTGTTGCTTTTCACCATATTCCAAACCCGTAGTTTCTTTCACTTGATTAATTTTAGACCCAGAAAAGGTAAGTAAATGTTTTCTACCTTCGTTGTAAATTTTATTTGAATATCAGCACCTTGTAGTTAAAATTGGCAGCCAATGTTTTGGCTGTGGTCTCCTTATATGAAATTGCTTCTGTTAGAGGAATTTCAGCTTGGGTTTTGGCATGAGTGTGATACTTCACTCCTTAGCTACACATGGTACAGTGTCTCTCCATGGAGTATTCTATTCAGCTAAGAAGACAAAATGGTGCCTTAAAAAACAATGAAATAAAAGTTTTTTTTTTTTTATCTTCTTTTCATAGAAGTTTGAAAACAGTGTTGTAATTAATTTAAAAGGTGAGTTAATTAATAACACTGAACAACACTTACAACATATTTTTCCGGGACGCGTTTCGAAGGTTAACTTTTCTCCATTATCAACCGGACAATAACTGGGTTTCCATGGTGTTTCATGGTGCAGATGGTGATGTTTCTTCTGGTGTTTCTTCTGGTGGCGGTTCAATGAACTTACTGAAAATGTCTCTCTGAGGTATGTCGAAATTAAATACTCAGTTTCTATTTTTTATCTTTATTTTAAAAAATAGAAACCGAGTATTTAATTTCGACATTCCTCAGAGAGACATTTTCAGTAAGTTCATTGAACCGCCACCAGAAGAAACACCAGAAAAAGCATCACCATCTGCACCATGAAACACCATGGAAACCCAGTTATTGTCCGGTTGATAATGGAGGAAAGTTAACCTTCGAAACGCGTCCTGGAAAAATATGTTGTGTTGTTCAGTGTTATTAATTAACTCACCTTTTAAATTAAAATAAAAGTTTGTTTAGAGATTTAAATCATAGGGTTAAATGTAGTCTAGAAAAGTTTAGTGGGAAAGTATAGAGCCAGGGGCTCTATTCTGCCTTGAGATTGAGTTATGTTTTATACATACGGTTTAATAAAATCCCAGGATTTTGTAAGAACATTTTTTAACCATGCTATGCAGGAGAGTGATACTCATTTTATTATGTTTAAGCTCTTTAAATTTGTTTTTAGAGAGCAAAGAGAAGACAAATTTTGCTTAACATTAATTGACCTACTTTGGGATACATGGAAAAAGAAAAAGCAAGCAAGTGCTGAAAGTAAATTTGTCCCATATTAATCAGTGGCGAATGTATTTGTTTATGAAATAACTTGTACTTTTAAACTTGTTTTTTATTCTTATGAAACTTTTTCTTTCTTTTGCCCGTAGTCATTTCATTTATGTTTATTTATTTATTTTTACTTTACTTTCTCCTTATGAGAGAGCGTTTCAGTCATTTCTCATCTACAATTAAAATCAAATGCTAAAAATTATATATTATATGGCATTCAGAAGATGATGCAGTTACATAATAATAAACTGAGCTTGAAGTTGGAAATTGCTTAATGTGTTGTACAGCAAAAGCAGCAGGAGGAGCTGCAGAAGAAACTACTGGAGGAAACGGAACCGCAGACACTGCAACAGCAAGAGAATATGTCCATCAAGGGTCAGAGCGCACGACATCTAGTAATGCAGAAACTAATGCGCAAAGTTGAGGTGAGAATGCAGTGCTTAAAAATCCTATTTGGAGTAAAAGGTGCAAGTTTACTTGAGAAACATGCGCTGTCAGCTGTTACCTGGAATTTATGCTCAAAAAAGTGCCAAAGTTTGGCTTTTACTGCATTTCTTTTGAATGCCAGATTGCAGTTTTATCATGTGACGATGGTAGGCATCGTGCACTCTTAGCTGAATCTGCTAAACAAGTGTCTTTGAGGGTGTTCTTATTTTATTTCTCATTATCTTTTTTAATTTTTTGTTTGTCCCTCCACTGATTAAATAGTTACATTTCCAGGTAATTTTAATATAATTGAACTAAACAGATAAGCTTTGCTGTTTGTTAAACCAAAAGTATTCTTAAAACAGATGTAGGGGACCATTTTTTGGGCCGATTTTAATGAAATTTATCCTGAATGTGTTTTAATGTCTTGTAAGGTTACAGTATGTGGAAACTTGTTTTATTTAGCCATTTTCTTCTTATGAATGTGTTCAGTTTTATTGTAGTAAAAGTTTTCATCTTTCTCATGTCTTTATTTAAATTTCTGTTTTAATCATCTCATTGAAAGAGAGCAGGATGAATCAAAGCTGAACACTTTATATGATTGACAAACTGTTATGCTAAGGTGCTTGTATTATCTTAGTGGTTGGTAGATTAATTTCGGAGCCTGTGTTTGTTGGACTTTTCTATTGGTACTACCACATCTCAAAATATACTACCTGATCAAAAGTATCCAGACACCTATCTGAAATTGCACTTAATCTTTATCCATGTCACGTTTCCTGTTATTGGACATTAATATGTGGTGGCTCCACCCTTCGTCTTTATACAGCTTTAATCCTGCTGGGAACATTTTTAATTAAGTGTGTGTATGTCTGGAGGAATAGCAGCCCTTCTTTCTGCAGAACCAAAGTCAGAGAAGTTAGTGATTTTGGACGCTGGGCTCTGGAGCGAAGTTGGCATTTTAACTTGTACCAAAGGTGATCATTGGGATTCAAATCAAGACTCTGGGCAGACCAGTGAATTTCAGGAATGTTATTCTCCATAAACCACTGCCTCACGAATGTACGAATAACAGGTGATACAACCATCTGCAAACTGGTCCTCTACCATTTGCAGTACACAATGGTCTAAAATTAATTTATATCCTTCTGGGTTTAGGTTTTTCTTAAGCACAATAATTGATACACAACCTAACAATGAAAAACACTCCTAAATCATAATGCCATCTCCTCCATACTTCGCTGTTGGTACTAAACATAATAGCAGGTATCATTCTCCAGACATTCATCAAATCCAGACCCTTCTATTGGATTGCCTCAGGGTAAAGCATGATACATAACTCCAAACCATTTGTTTCCAGTCCTCCACAGTCCATTGACGGTGCTCTTTACATCACCTTAGCAATGACTACCGAAATGCTGGGTTATGAGCAGCAGCTTGATCTGGATCCCATTCCTTTTAACTCCCAATACACAGTCATTGTGCTGGTTGGACTTCTGGTAGCACTACGGAACACCCATGTCATTCCTTCCATGTGATTGTTTACAGCTACTCTCCATAATACTTGACAATCCCTGTCCATCATTAAATGAGGTGTGCATGGTCTTGGTTCAGCTGTGGTTATTCCTTCATATTTCCATTTAACAATCACATCACCAATAATCGACTTAGGCAGCTTTAGAAGGGTTGAAATGTCCCTGATGGATTTGTTCACTATTGACAACCAATGACCTGTCCATGTTTGAAGTCATTGACCTCCCTTGACCTCATTCTGTTGTTACTGCTTATCTACCAACAGGACAATACTCCCTGCTCTCTTGTATAGTGGTGAGTCTGCCTCTCACAGCGTCCAGGGTTCAATTCTGTATTAAATAGGGGTGTCCAGATACTTTTGATCAGATAAGAGTATTTTATTCCATAAAAACCTGGTACATGACATTGTCTACTACCATTAGTATTCACATGGCACTTGAAGATTAAGAACTGCGTAAAAAATGTGATTTTGTATTAGTCTGAAAATGAGAAAAATGTTTCAGAATAGAAACAAAATAATTGATCAAGTAGGTTTGTAAAACTGTAAGAATTAAAGTTGTATGGTGTGTAATATTAAATTAAGTAATCAGTTTTAAGTGGCCAAAATAAAAATGTGTTAAAAGTTGAAATGTTAAGAGGGAAGAGAGAAAAATAAAATGTTTGTTGCTGTCAAAATGTTAAATGTTTACATATAGAAGCTCCAAAGTATTACACATCATTCAGAATTCTAAATTTTTAGTTTCAAAATGCTAAAATCCACAGAATCCATTGAAGTCCTTAACAGACGTTCATTGATATTAAGATTTTTAATTTGGTATTGCATACTGTCTTGTAGCCATAGCAATAAGAATGTGTAAATGTCAAATGTGGGGTCTGCTAGTAATACTGTTTATTACTACATACTAATATAATACATGATTAGTATTAGTACTACATTACATCATTTGTTAAAAGATACATAATTAAAATTAAACTAATTTATAAGTAGTTCTGACAGGTTACTAGTTTAGAAACTTTGACTCACGCTTATAAGTGTTTTGTGACAAACTCTTGTGCATTTTGGAAAGATGTGATGGAACTCTGGTTGCTCCTTATGTTACGGTCAATGGGATACTACTATGCTGCAAGGGTCACAGATATGTATTGAGACAGCAAAATATGGATAGTCACAGAAACATTTATCCCAGTTTCTCAAAGTATGCAGCGTTCCATCCTCCGGAACCACTTCTGAAAGCATCCACACCACTCAATTTCTGGCACTGTAGATAACTCCTCTTTGTATCAGAAACTGCTTCTGACTTTGAGGTTGGTTCTTCTTCATAGGGAACAGCAAAAGATCACATGGTGCCAGGTCAGAACTATAGGCTGAATGAGTCAATGGTTTTACCACAGCTCCTTGCAGGAACTCCATTGTTACGTTAGTGGTATGAGCTGATGCATTGTGATGCAACAATGTGCCCCTTACATGGTGTTCATAAAGGATGGTTGAGACAGTCTGCAAACTAATCCCTATGTCCTTGTAGGTTAGTCTTGGATCTTCACTAATCAGTTTCCACAGCAATGATGTTTTTGTCAATCACTACTGTTGCTGGTCTGTCACTCTTCTCTTCATCTTTAAGAGATAGCCACCCCTTTTTAAATTCTGCAAACCAGCAGAACAGTGGTACATGGCAGAGAATACTCCCCAAAAGCCCCCCTCAAGTGCTCAAATGACTGTGTTTCATTTAAGCCAAATTTGAAGTGGTACAAAATCATGGGGTGAAAATGCCCTCTCTCTGAATCTCCATTGCACTTAAAAAACATTCACACTTTCCAGACTTCAAACATAAACTGAACAAAAGTGAATGGGCCAACAATGGTATTCTTGCTACCATTGCATTACCAATGTGTCAGCTATTTTGACAAAGCAACAATGCTTTCCCCAGGAGTGGTCTGTTTTCCGTGTCTCAATACATACTAGATTTTATATCTGGTCTTACCTTCTGCTCAGTTTAAGATATTGTGCATAAATATATTTTAAGTAGGAATATAAAATGTAAGAAGATGCAACTTGCATTTACACGCCCTCTATATTCTATGTTTCTATATTCTTTTATTTTGCTGGGTAAGTTTGAATGTTGAAGGAGCTGCCAAAATGGCCATAATAATAGGGTCAACACTGTTTTCGGTCAAGAAAATTGATAATTTAACTCTTGGAAACAATTAAAGAATCAGGTCTACGCATTCAATTAAAGAATCAGTTGGTTCACTCAGGTATATGGCAAACTTTGATTAACATTATACGAAAAATGTCAATTACTAGCTGGGACAAAAGTCTATTATAAACTACCAAGCACTATTAGATCCATACAAAACCTGAAATATTTTAACAAAACGATAAAAAACTTACTAATTGACAAGGCCGATTACTCAATGACTGAATATATGAATGATCTAGTAATATTGTGAATTTGACCCTTACATATTGTATTTTGAGAATGTATTGTATATACGAAACTTTATATCTATGTTCTGAAGCTTATTGCAATACCCCAAAAACAACCTTGACATTTTTCCCACATTATGGTACAATCTGGTTATATTTGGTGATATTCTATCCATTAGGTTGCATTAATACTGCCAACTGTTAGTAACATATAACCATGGTAAAGTTATGGCCATAGCTGGTGTTATTGAATCTATTATGTTGCCACAGAAGTCCTTGTTTATGAATGTGTTGCAGAGAGGCCAACCGATAGATTTTAAAATAAGATTCTGTTTAGATCGGTATTAATTAATCAATCTGTGGGCGTACTGCTCGTGATTCTGTGGTTTTGTTTTGAATTATTTTAGAGCAATATATGCAGTTATAGTTACTGTTGTTATTTTTGTGTTTGCTACACAGTAGGGCATTAAATATATATTACAATATTTAGCGCTCGGAAGTGATATTATCCAATAGTATTCTTGCAGAACAAGATTTGCCGAAGATGAGTAGACCCGTCATGTGTTGTGTGGTAATGATGTTCAAGCATTATTATGGTTTGGAAGTATGGTACTTTAACCCTGTGATATTTGAGGTTAGAAATGCTTTTATTATGTGCTTTTGGCAATTCGTCAGCTGTTTAATGTAATGTCGGCCATTTTGAACTCTTGCGCACTGCTGATAAACTGTGTCCACTATACTTGAAATTTTATTATACTTATACATATATGTGATTTTGTTGAACCACTATCTGATAAGTCACCTGTTTATAGGGCATTTACCCAATTTTCTTGTAAATGTACGTGACAATAAATCAAATCAAAAAATCATATCTGGACAAAAAACTCTAGGCTATCATGATAGGTATACTGTATGCTCAGGACAAGAAGGCAAGTCTTAGAAATGTGTAGCGTAATCATTTTGTGCTTCCCGCACAGTGTATATGCCTAGTTTCCGAGTATGACAGGGATTCTAGGTTCGTTTAAAATACACAATGTTGTCACATAACTCACCTATAGCTAGAAATATGCACTCTCATACACTCATTTCCTAGTAAACAGTTCCGCTACCGGAGCAGATACACAATCCAAGCTCCTCTGCCCTTCATTCCCCTCTAGCCTTCTTGTCGTGGGCATACAGTACATGGGCAAAGGTCTGGAACACCTCTAACTAGACCACCACATAGTCCAGCTAAGCTCTGTACAAGAGAGTTGCTACGTGCCCAGCATGCTCATATTGCACATACTCTACCTTCCTGTGATGTGTATGGGAAGAACAAGCATACAAAACTATTCTGGACAAGGTGTAACTTGGCACTTGCTTATTAGAAAGAAGAATAATAAATAGTCGCCATCCTTTTCTAAGCCGTCCTCCTTTTACCAGGTGCCTTCTTAGCACCATACCTCCATAGGTAATTAGGGAGTACAATGGGGCTTTAACCTCTTGAGCGATGGCCATTTAAAACGTCCGCCAGCCGAGAACTGCTACCCAATATCCAGCACAGGGCATTTAAAGTGCCTCATATATACACAGCTGTATTTTGTGTAAATATTAAGTTATTTTAATGAAACAAAAACTGGTATAAAACTCGTTATTTGCAGTATAAATGTACGTCGTCAGCAAAATTGAGTTGTATTTACAAAACGTTGAAATGGCACAATTTTGTTTCACTGTGGTGAAAAGTCAACTTTGCTCTGTCGAACACATCTAATATAAGTTCTCGGAAAGAAACAGTAAAGAAACACCCATTGTATGTGTGGCTTATGCGTCAGCATACTGTGTAATAAAGCACTACTGTATGCGTGGTCTCTTGAGTCATCAGAATAGAGCAACATTGCAACTTTTGATTACGCGAGTTTCGTAACTTAGTAGAGTCCGTGTCTTTCTTTGTTGAAATACATATGTATACTTTCCTGCTTTTAGCTGAAGGGAGAAGTGGTATAAAAAGGTGTTTTTGCACCAACTGGATATAACCATATAAAATTGTTTGGTGATTTGGACAGCTCTCTAAACCCACACAGGACAATGACCGACCTTGACTTCCGACTATAAATAGCTCGCAGCCGAATTGAACAATACCACGTTGGGGTTGAAAATCCAAAACCCCTGCACCCCTCGAACTTCAAGGAAAACATTATCCTAAAAGGATACCACCAATAGTAAAGAAGTCCCGCCCATCTCGAAAGTGTTTCGTGTGTCGCAAGAAGGGAATTTGCGAATGTGGAGATTTACCTACCCTTATGTGTTTATCCCTGTTTTGAACATGCAGAAAGAACATATTAAGGTAAGCCAATAAAGTATATAGACTTTACTAAAATGTTTCATAAAGGGAAAATTAAAATAAGTTGAGTTGGATAAGGGATAAATAAGGGTTAAATGCTTAAATGCACAGGACGTGTTTACACGCCCATATCGCTCATCCGTCATTTTAAATGGACGTGATTTCACTTCCATATCCCTCAAGAGGCTAAAAGGGCCTAACCATTTCTAAGAAAGTAACCCAAAGATTTTTCATAGTTTGTCCTAGGCAAGGGTAGGTTAAACCTTGCCCACTATTGAAGCTTCAGTGCAGTTAAGAGGTTAAAGCTTATGCCTAGGCTTTGGGAAGGGTGGGCCCATAGCATACCATGTTGACTGATGTAGCTTCATCTTGGAGGGGGTGGGGCCATTGATAATGGGCTGCTCAAATTAAAGGCATTTTGCATTAAGGTTATGATGGCACTTCTAGTGCCCCATCCATCAGTGAAAAATATTGGAGAGCAAGAGGATTAATGACTTCATTGTCAGAAATCCAGCATTAGCTAACAACAACAACAACAACATAATAATAATAATAATAATAATAATAATAATAATAATAATAATAATAATAATAATAATAATAATAATAATAATAATAATAATAATAATAATAATAATAATAATAAAATATTTAATGATACTGTCAATTGCCAGGTGCATTGTCGGCATGCCAGAATGTCGTCCCGCAGGTGTTCCTTAGTTCTTTTACATGGTAGTAAATCTACTGTCATGGGGCTGTCATTTTTAAGCACACTTAAAAACCCTCGGTCTGTGCCAGATTTGAACCTGTGACCTTGGGATCAGTAGGTCAGCATCTAACCAACTGAGACAACTGACATTGTGTCATATATGTGCTGTGTATCAATTTAAGATATGAATGCAGAATGCCCATTAGTGTCCTGTGTCTTATACTTCACCATTGTTTCATTGCTCTTCAATGTATATCAATAGTAAATTTTATGGAAATATGGAAGTCTTAGTCCTTATGAGACCATTGCAAGGATTTTGCAGCAGTTCAGTCCATCCTTTTGTTCTGCCAGTGCTGTGCATGTCTTTCAGAAACACTAAATTATCTATGAAAAACATAATTTCCAGTTATTTTTACATATAGCATGACTAGGGCCCAGAAGTTCATGGCTTAAAAAGCATATGAAATATGCATGCAAACATGCTCTTAAAAACCTGAAAATATGCCAATAAATATGCACTTAAAATACACTTTAATATTCTTCACTATAAACAAAAGGAAATGGAATTGAACATTAAATTATTAAGTAGTAGAAGCTTCTGATTCACTGTCCAAAAGAAGGGACGAATTGCAGTTCACAACAGCCACATGACAGAGATTTTCAAACTTGAAAGAACGCCTGTTACCTCTGAAGAAGGATTTATATCTTGAGAAGCTCCTCTCTACATCCCTGGATGATAGTGGAGCATACTTAAATTATGTCAGCTGGTTTGCAGTGAAAGGCAATTCATGTAATCCAACATGTAATATGTATAAGAGGTGGAATCAGGCTTGTGTGTTTAAAAACACTAGCAGTAAGCTTGTTGACATAAATATGTAATAATCACCACGTAATATGTAATTTATTTCAGCTTAACATCACAATTGTGTGTACATAACTTTACATTAATTTTAATCTTTCTTCTAATAGTAAACAAAACGAGCAAAAGAATTCTATCAATTCTGCCCAAAAACAACAAACTTACCATATAAAATTGAAACAATTCACAAACTACAATCTTTGAGTTGCACCTGGTGCAAATATAAACACTGTGGCTAACTACTATGCTATACATCAGGTCTCTTTATTTGAGCTTCTAACACAGAATTCATCTGCCTGTATCAAATTTACCTGTTGTACATCCTTTTCATCTTCCAACTTTGTGGTTCTTCCTATGCTCTAATACATTTTTCTTCCTAACAATTCTCATAGTTTTCTAAGCACCTCAGTATTGTTTAGCTTTCCTATTTTCATCCGTAATACTTCTCTTGGTACTTTTGACCACCTAGCTGGTACCCTTTTTCCCTCCATACTTTAGTCCTTTGTCATAATAAAGTGCAAATCCTTTTCTATTTCCCCCACACAGGACACTTCTGCGGGTCCATTCCCTGTTTCATACCCCTCAATCCTATTACCCCAGATCTAAACCATGCCCACCCTTTCCTTTCCAATCTATTACACATATCAATATATTTCTCCCTGCCCCAATCTTGTGGCTACACCGTAGCAGTGGTTAGGCTATTCGCTTCTCACCAAAGTAGTCCGGGTTTTATCCCAGGCAACTGCATGTGGGATTTGTGGTGGATGAAGCGGCACTGGGGCGGGTTTCTTGTGGGTTCTCTGGTTTTCCTTACCATCTCATTCCACTTATGCTCCATCTTCATTCTATGTATCATCAGTGTCACCACCTGCGGTATTGTATGTAGTAAAAGCAGGCGTTAAACGCTGCAAAACAACTGCCCCAATCTTTCATAATTTGTCTGTACAGTGTCAAGGTTCTCTTATTCCCAATACTACTGAATAGCAATTCATGCAAGTTAATTGTCGTGTTTCCATTTACAACTGCAGTTTTATGCATCTATTCGTATCCAGGATTTTTTTATATTACACTCTTCACTTTGTTCTGTAGTATTTTCCCTACACTAACTGGAACAGAATTTAAGTTAGATACTGTTTCTTGAACTACGTGGGCTACTTCATTTAAGGCTAGGCCTACTGTTTGTAAGGAGGTAATAGCTTTAGGTAGCCTGAAAAATTACGCAAGCAAAAACTAACACTGCCTTCCAATTCACAATTTGACAAATTTTTGGCTATAAGAATTGATGCAGAATCACTTCGGTCTAAGGACTTAAACAACCTCTTTTACTGACTGTAGATACTCTGGGTAGTAGAGGGCAGCATTAACATACTTCCCCCAACTTGTTAATATTGGCTCAGGAGAATGTGGAGCCGACGGTGCTAGGGATCCAAATAACTGAACTCTCGAAGGGGCTTTCAAAAAATACGGTTTTATGTCACAAAATATTGAAAGTATAGGAATATGATTTTATCAGAAAAAGCCAAAATGTGCATTTATATGCGACATCAAATTCAGTTTAATAAGCTTATAAACTGTTGTTTCATGCATATCACTTACGAAAGTTATAATCATAACAGAGGAAAAAAATATGTAAATGCATGGAGCTTCCAAGCTCTAAACATCAGTCTAGTATAACTAAGGGATATTTTGAAAATGCAATTGAAATTTTAAGTTCACAATTTTTGGGTTGTGCTGTTTACAGAAACATGATCTTTTGATAAAAATGCTTTCTTTTTGGACATTAGTGTGTTAACAGAGCTTCAAAGCACGTATTTTGGGTGAAATATTTATATTAAATTTAGAATATGGTACTTCCTCCCCCTACTGTACAGTCATGTTTTTTTTAAGCTTACTCTGCATGAGGAAACATTTGCTAAAGAAGTCTGTACTATGGAAGTTGGTTGCTACAGGAGAACTTACTCCAGAAGTAACAGAGAGCTAACCACAGTTTACTCTTTTAGTTACCACTAAAGAGCTCATTTCTCTAGTCACATCGTTTTGTTTGTGATTCACTTAATCATGGTGAAGGTTGTATGTGATAGGAAAGCAGGGAACCTTCAATGAAAGAGAGTAGTAGTTGAACTGGTAACCAAATACAGTTAGAAAAAAGTGCAAAAAAAGCCTATTATTACACTAGTATGCATGATGTCAGATGATTGAAATCTAATAGGTGATTCTGACTCGCTTTTATGCTGATTTCAATATTTTTTCTCCCTCCTATCGCATACAGTTTTTAAATATGCTCCAGTGACATCAATTGATGTAGAACGCTCATTTTTGTCTTATAAGATGGTGGTATCTGACAAGCAATGCAGTTTCTCAATGGAAAACTTAGAAAAGGTGTTAGTTGTTTACTGCTACTCTAATTATGGACATAAGTGTTTTGGCTAATTTGTAATAGGAAATAAAACATTTTTTGTTCACCTAATTTTGCAATTTTAGAACCTATTTTGATTTATGATAGAATCTATTTTAGGTATCTAATTTAAGATTTTTAGGAACTAAAAGTCTGAGGTCTGCTTATACGTAGTACATGTTTTTCAGATTTCCAGATCATCAGCTACATTCAATATATCAAGTTTTGCTCAATTTTATAAAAATGCCTCCATATGTTAATTAACATATGTGCTTGGTAATAAGCGAGAACAATATCATACTGTGCATACTTCTGCTAATAGTAATTTTTTTATGCCACCAACCTACTGCTGGTGTTTTTGAAACACAAGCCCTGTTATTTATGCCAGCAAACTTCCTGCTAGTGTTTTTCAACACAAGCATAAGTGGGCTTGAGAGGTCACTTGGGGTATTTATCTCTGAGTGAAATTTCCTCAGTGGTCTACCAGGTAAAATACAAGTCAGTTGGAGAATTCAATGTCATACTGGCAAGTTATCACAGCAGCTCAGTGGTTAGAGCAGCTGTGTGTGGAGTGGAAGGTCTGTGGTTCACATACTGCCTCTGGCATTGAATTTTTCACTTCCGATTCTACCTCTTCAACACAAGATGTGTGTTTAAGGTGTTTTTAAACTGCCCACACACAGCTTGTGTGTCTAAAAACACCAGCAGTAAGTTAGTTGGCATGAAAACAAGAGATTCAAATTACCATCTAAAGGTTATTTAAACCCAGGACAGTACTTAGAGCTGTACTGTTGGGGTATTTATCTCAAATGTGAGATAAATACGAATTGTTTGGGAAAGTTAAGGTCATGCTGGCAAGTTGGCTGTGGTAGCTCAGTGGTTAGAGCAGCCACATGTGAAGCAGATCCTTTGTTTAAGTCCTGTCTATGGCATTGGATTTTTGTCTTGATTCTACCTCTTAAACTTCTGCTACGTCAATGTCCGGGTGGATTTGCTGGGAAAACTGATAGCATGTGATATGTTACCAATGTGTGTATAAATAGCAAACTTTCCTCTATATGTTTTCATCTATAAAAATTAAATTTAAGGGTTGATTCTTGTTTGCACAACTACTCCTAATTAGGCAAAGTTATAGGAGTGCTGAATGGAGGGGTTGATGCGTGAAAAGTTTGTTGGTTGTTGGCTTTACAGAGAAATATGGATAAATCAGGAGCTACTTTCATGTATGATGAGTGAAGACCAATCACTGAGGAAACCAAGTGTTTAAGAAAACTTGTGCTTATAATAGCTTATTAGATATGCACTGTTTGTGTTTATATATATTTGATGCAGTGTTCTAAGCAAAATATGGTTCAGCCTCCTTACATATTCTCCAAATTGCATCTTTCAGAGTCGAGTTGTCATTCTTCGCAACATGGTAGAGCCTGATGATGTGGATGAAACTCTGCAAGAAGAAATCCAAGATGAATGCAGCAAGTAAGGGAACAAACCCATAATTGTTTCTTTAAATACAAGGGCTGTCCCAGAAGTACCCAACCTGACGTAAAGCTAGTGGTAGTTGTTTCAAAAAAATAACTGGGAGAAAGTGCCAACCTTATAAAACTTAAGTTTGAAGTTTGACAATGCTATGGTGTTTAATATTTGTCAGCCATCAGTAGTGAATGCTCTCAGCAAACATGGATAAAACTGGTCATGGTTATGTGATACAATATTTTCATTTGAAAGATCTTAGACCAATTAATATTAAATTTGACCTACATTCTATTTTGGGATAGTCTGCATCTTCGTTTACAGCAGTAGAATATTGACAGATGGATATCACAATGATCGACCAAATGAGAGGATCACACCGGAAATTATAAAGAAAATCCACAAAATTATATTGAATGAGAGTGTACGAGCTAGCAGACATTGCACGCATTTCAAAAAGTGCTGTACATCACATACTGACTGAAAATTTGGATACAAGAAAGCTGTGCAACAGGGTATCAGAGCTATTTTTGCTGGGAAAAGAATATTGAGCTGAAAGACTATGTAGAGAAATGATTCCCCCCCGCCCCCCAAAATGTGTGTGCTTTCATTAGGTCTGGTCTTCTTGGATAGCCTTTGTATAATTTAAATGTTAGATATATTACAATTTATCAAAACCTTGGAAAATAACAAGGTTATGAAAAGTCTGCCGATTGTGCATATGTATTTAGCAATGTTTATTAGCTGCCATGTTTAACTGTTTACAGAAATTGCCATATTATGTTGGTGTTCTCTTTTCTTTAAATTCCGAATCAATAAAAACTGCAAATAACTCTGAAGTACATAGACCCTTGTAACTCCAGAAAGCACATGAGAATGCTCTGGTTGGTTCCTGACCAAAGCTCTCTGAGGAAGAAAACTAAATAGGTTAATTTATTTTTTAATGTTACTACTGTTTTACTGCTGTCTTACATTAGCAGTGTTAAGTGGCTTTCTCAGGCTGGATTTGCTATAGGTGCAAATAGCCTTTTGACACACCCTGAGCTTTATCTACTTTTGCCCTGCTGACTCAATGATTTTAGATTTTGTTGGATATGGGAAACTTTTGCATAGGATTATGGCCATGCAAGGGGGACTAAGTCAGCAGTGGTGGGGAAGAGAAAGATGCCTATCTACATGTAAAGCAATGGGTATTTTTAAGAGCATAAATTATTTAAAAAGCTAAAATAATATGAAATATTGTTGATCGTTATGACCACTAACTTGTGTTGTATTAAATATTGAAAATAATTTCTGACATATGTATACTAAATTCTCCTGAACATATGCTCTGCAGGAGTGATTTCGACATGTATAAACTCTGTTTTTTAGGCCTCCCCATAAATAAAAATTGTAGGGTATCAGATTGGCAATATGAGAGGGCTATAGCTTAGTACTCTAATTCTATGATCTCTGATCAATAGATGGTAATTTTCTTTCTCTTCTTTTATGCCAACCAACTTTATGATGTTTTTTAAATACACACACAACAGGGAAATGAATGAGAGCTTTCTCTCTGATCAAGTGTTTTGCGAGTAATAGGAGAACCCTGTTGAAAGAATGTCTAATAGTGACAATAGTGGAAAATGGGAGGGAAATTAACACTGGCAATACACTTGTGTCATCAGCATGAAACGTAGCATCATCTTTTCCACAATGCAATTGGCTTAGAAGGTCCTTTCCTTGTATCAGTTGTTTTTGCCTCTTTATCTAGCAACTAAGCAGATTCTTTGCCTTGCTGAAGTACTAGAAAGATAATTTACCCTATAAACTAACATATGGCATCAAAAACAACAAATTTATAAAAAGTGACCTAGCATATTCTTTCCTTGAATCCTTCATATATAATAAACTTCACTTTTAAGTCTCTTAAATTTTTAAAGAGATATTGCTTTTGTTAGAAGCTGCATACACTATTACATTTTTGCAAGGATTTTGCTTTGTTGGAGTTTTTATACCATGTTATCCTTTCCACTTCCTCATTACTGTCCATGTAGATAGATATAATTTTATTACACATGCTTATCAACTTTTATGTTAATTATTATTGCAGATATGGTACAGTGGAGAGGGTAATAATTTATAACGAGAAGCAGTCGGAAGATGACGATGATGCGGAAGTGATTGTAAAAATATTTGTTGAGTTCTCCCAGATGAGCGGTAAGTGACTTTCAAGAGTATTCACATTAATTAGGTGACATTGAGAGCAATTTAATGGATTTAAGAAGTGTTCCAGTTTGAAACAGGACTAAAATTATTAGGAAAGTCCATACATCCTAACAAAGGTTTACAAAGACAGGTCCATAGTTGTCTTGCAGAAAGTACAGCATTAAAATACATTTGCACAAAGCAATTGATCCAGTTATTGGGATAAGAACATGGGAGAGCACAGTGAAGGGCATTTAATATGACTGAGAAGTAACCTCCTAAATTCATTAACTTATTTAGAAAAATTTTATATGTTGCACTCACATGACTTCTACCCTTGTATTAACTGATCATACAAATTCATTCCTCTCTTCTTCTTCTTCTTCTTCTTCTTCTTCTTCTTCTTCTTCTTCTTCTTCTTCTTCTTCTTCTTCTTCTTCTTCTTCTTCTTCTTCGAGATAAACATTTGCAGACATTATCTTATTGCTAATTTTCTTGTAGGTGCAATGGAAATATGGGAGTACAGTGGGCTTTGAGGGATATTCAAATCTTTTAAAACTGGTCGCATATGAAGGTTGTGAAATTCCATTCTCTTTACATGGCCAAGAAATAAATTGAATAATGGTCTTCCATTTGAGAAAAGTTTAGGCATTGCAAAACTCGTACAAATAATATCGCCAAAATGGTTCACTCCACCCAATATATATATATATATATATATATATGGACATAAATCGAGTGTTAATGAGATCTACAGTTTTTGTATAGTAAGATTTGGTCTTTCTCTTTCGGTTTACCACTTACGCAAAAGCCATCAAGAATAAACAGGACTACCTGGAAGCCAGAAAATTCAAAATATACATTTCATTTGTCATTAAAATATATTCAGTATATGGCATATTAATCAAAATCATTAGCCATTTTCGAAAAATTGTCCATGTAAAGGGTAGTTTAGGGTGGAGGAATTTTCTTCAAAATCGTCATGTCGCACCCTTGAAAGAGGTTAAATTTAAATACCAGATTTGGTGTTTAACTGACTTTTTGTTTTTGAGTTGCACTGTTCACACATGCACACGCGCACACACACGTAATCAAATGTTCTGGAGCTCTTGATTTGTCATCATTTGCTTTGTCTCAAATGGTTAATTTATAAGTTTTGCTGGATTTTAAATATACTTCCTATGCTTAGTTGAAAACTGTCTACACTTAAAAACACATTTTGCTCTTACTTGTAATAATTAACACTACTAGTTTCAGAGAGGGTCCTCTGCATCATTCAGCCTTTGTGTTAAATGATTCAACATCAGATAACTGCCTCCCCTGTTCCTCATTGCCTGGCCTGATGCTCTTTCTATTTCATTAAATGCTGATCTCTATCCTTAATAATACAACTGTTTTCCCACACTGTTAACTCCCAATAATTTTTTGCTAGGTTTAAAAGCTTGATATCTTGGCTAATATTATGATTGCATGACCAAAAGTGGTGAGCTATGGCTGATTTATCCATCTGTTTTTAGTAGAAGTTGGAGCAGAATGTGTTTAAATGTCAACATAGTTTTCAACTAAGTTTATTAATATGCTCCAGTGTTTTAAACACTTCATCATAAGATTTATATCATACTTCCTCCTTGAAATAGAGGTTTTTCTAGCCAAAAATGAAAGGTTATTGCAGACATTTTGATATGCTATTATTTACTATTCTTTGTACATTCTTTGAATCCTATCAGGAGAATTGTTTTCAAAATTAGATTGTGGGAGGACATTGTTATAGTGGTGTTACTAATAATAGAAGTAACATTCTGAATCTTTTTGAGATGCTTATGTTATTAGGTTTGATAAAAGATGTGCAGCACTGAATGTTTGTGAACAAGGTAACTGACAGCAGAACAATTTCATTCAGTTATTAATTATTTGCTCTACATTAAATAACCAAGTAAAAGAACAATTGGGTAATTTAATTCTGTTATTATTGATGTCAATGAAGGGGCAAATCCTTTAATAATTCTCTAACAAAGGAATTTCAGACCCATGTCTATTTGTACTCTTTTTTACTGTTTTGATGTTGGGAGGGCCATCCCTGAAATATGTGACACCAATATAGGTACATTCTATATAACTTTGCCAACTAGCATAATGGATAAATAATACAATTTTATGAGTTGTAGGAGATAAAGATCTAAAAATGTATTTCCATTTAGGAAACTGTAATTGATTATTAATTTTGTTTCTTTGACTTTTTTACAGAAGCGGAAAGTGCAAGGGATGCTTTAAATGGAAGGTACTTTGGTGGACGGTTAGTGAAAGGTGAATTATATGATCAAGCTCTATTTGATCATAGTGACTTTTCTGGGTGAACTACTAAGTTCAGTAAGATTTCTCCTATGGAGGAAGAATTACATCAAACATAAAGTATTGAAACATTTAGATATATTTTTGTTGTTGGGACAAGTGATAGAACACTACCAGCGATGTGATGTTGCTGGAAAATGAGCATTACGTTAATGTGCTTGTGGAGTGTCTACCCAAAGAATGAAAATAAAGCATTCCAGCATTATTGGAAAAAGAAGAGACTGTACAGTAAGCTGTAATGGGCAAAGAACTGTTTTGTTGATTATGCATAAGTATAAATATGAAAAGTACAATGTTAAAAATCCAAATTACTTTCCAGTGTTGGATGATTTTAATGAAATAAAGTTTGTCCATGACGTGTGTGTTTTTAAATTATATCAGAATATCTCTTGTTACTACTAGAAAAAGTTGCTTTGAAGAAAGTCATCACTTGTTATTGAAGGATTACAGAATAGTTCTATTTTTGCATTTGGGATGGAGCAGTTTGTGTGGTATATCTGGTGTTGTTGTTGTTAGCTAATGCTGGATTTCTGACAATGAAGTCATTAATCCTCTTGCTCTACAATATTTTTCACTCATAGAGCAATAGCAGTATAGTAACCGCTTTTAAGAGAGCACCATATTTTTATGTTTTGGCGGTCACATCGCTCTCTCACAACCCCCAAAATGTCTGGAGGACCACATATGTCGTTGGTTTATGGGTCTCACCGACCTGACTGGGAGAGTTATGAAAATAAATTCACCGACCATATCCTCTGATTACCAATCAGAGGACGTATTACATGCCATGATAGGTCAGCATGTTAGGGGTTAAGATTTTATAGAGAATTTAGAGAAATGGAGAGGTTGGAAAAATAAAAGACTCCCTAGCCCTCGGGAACCCTAATAGCATCGGGTCAGAAGAGAACAAGAGATGACCAAGGTAAGGTCAGATAGAAAAGTTACAGTGAGGAGCAAAACACCAGTAGGTGGAAGTAATGTTCTGCTCAGCTTGGGTACCTTGTGGTCGCCATTCACATATCCCCTAGATGGAGACCCCTGAGTAAATAGTGAAATATTGGTTCAATGATTATTTATTTATGCCAACAAACTTACTGTTGGTGTTTTTAAACATACAAGCCGTGTGTGGGCAAAGTTTGAGAGGTAGAACTGGAACTTAAATTTTTAACTTCCAGTTCTACCTCTCATTGGTTCAATGACTTTATACATGGTCAAAAATCTGTTTCTCATGAGGAGTGGCCAGGACCCCTGGCAAATGATTGAAAAAGTCCAGGATATATATTCTTGCTAATCCTCAAAAAAATTTGCAAAGCGGCAGAAGCCATAGGTGTGTCAGCAGGAATGGCAATTCATATTTAGCATAATTTTCTCACATTGGACAATAGGCAACTGTGGTTTTCAACTTCAAAGATGTGTTTGGAGCTATTTAAGGAAAATCTGAAGTAGTTTTTGCACTGAGTTGTCACCGTCAATGATAACTGGATTGTTCATTATACTCCAGAAACCAAGTAACGATTAAAACAATTGGTTGTTTCCTGTGAATCTGCTCCAAAGCAGACAGACGGTCCCATGGGCCACAAAAATGACAATTTTTTGGGATGCAAAGGTTGCCATACTCATTGACTTCTTAAAAAGGGTAAAAATAATTACTGGAGAACACTACTGTGAATTACTGCTCTGTTTCAACCAGTTAAAAGAAAATGGCCCTATTTGGCGAAGAACATGTTGCCTCGCCACAACAGCAATTCGTTTGGTGGTGCACTGCCAAACTGCAGGAATTGTGTTATGAACTGCGACCACACCCCCATATTCACTCGACCTGGCTCCCTGTGATTTCTTCTCGTTTCCAAATATGAAAAAATGGCTATCGGGAACAAAATTTAGGTCAAATGAGATCATCAAGGCACAGGTGTATTTTGTAGAGCTTGACAATTCCTATTAATATTATATTATGACAATTCCTTATAATATTAAGGCTGTAAGATCTTGTTATACATTACTCGAAACAAAAGTCAACAGATAATAGCACTTATGGGAGTGATTGGTAACAAGACCAACTTCCTAGCCAAAAAGGGTGCATTGTTACACTCCAAACCTATAAAGTCTTGCAGACTATACTCCATCCAGCGTAAGATCCGCACCTTGTATCCCTCCGCGGTAACCTCGTGCTCGTATCAGCTGCCACTAACACAAATAAACAAACGCCACGTGGACTCAATCCTTGTGTTTAAAGATGCAGTAGAATGATACTTGGGAGCTTTAGGAATAGCGCTGCTATCGCGTTATATTCATGTAATCTTTATCAGGGTTGTTGCTGCCTTTTTCCAAGTAAACAACGCTAGGATTTATGTCCTGAGTAATATTATTCAAATATAACAATAACATTACTATTACTATTATCATTATTATTATTATTATTATTATTATTATTATTATTATTATTATTATTATTATTATTATTATTATTAACCAACATTCGTAAGTAAAAGCTGAGCTGAAATTAAATGTAACATAATTAAAATAAAACTCACATTAATCTGCATCACTGTCGGGAAGAGGTGTAACATCTGCATCTCCATCATTTGTGGTGTCATCGTCATCAGAAGAAGGGGAAGAAGAAGAATCAACACCCACACTAATCACAAGACGATCTACAATAGCATCTGATAGCCCGTCCATCACCCACATCTCATTTTCTTGCTCAATTGCATGACGTATATTATTTTGCCACATATTAGGTGTCGCCTGAGATATTGCAGTTTCAAACAATTTGCGAACATCCCGTAATTTGAAGGTTACGTTGTTTCTGGCTACGAATCCCTTGAGGAAGGCCCATATTGTTTCTATTGGGTTCAGGTTGCTGTGATAAGGGGGCAACCTCTCTATGTGTCGACCAGATTTTCTAGCAAGGTCATCGATAACATATTTGTTTTCACTGTTATCAACAACCTTTTGTGCTTGATTTAGAAGCTCTGCTTTCACATCTGATTCACAAAAGGGCAAATTATGTGACGTCAACCAATCGGCAATTTCTTGTTTTCGCCACGAACAGTTGGGACGACGTTCCAGTCTGACACTGTGATAAGGTGCATTATCCATTACGATAACACAACTGGGTTGAAGTTTCGGAAGTACACTTTCAAACCACTCCTTAAAAACATCGCCATTCATATCCTCGTGGTAATCACCTGTACGTTTTGACTCGAAGATTAGAACACCGTCTTCCACAAAACCGGACTCACTGCCGATGTGCGCAATAATAAGGCGTTTTCCTTTCCCTGTAGGATTTTTGAGCCCTGTTGACGGTCCACAAAGAAATGCATCCTTTTTTGAGCCCGTCATAATGTCAGTCCATTCACGGGATGTAGTATGCCCTTCATTAACCCATGTTTCATCAAGGTAATAGATTTTCTTACCTTCTGCTCTGTATCGGCACATATTCCGCAAGTAACGCCGCCTCCATAGCACGATATCTTCTCTGTCGATTATGACATTCACTTTATTTCTCTTCATAAAACTAAATCCAATTTCTAGTAATAATTTATGAAACGTGGATCGCTTAAATGAAGGTAATGCTGGATCATTGTTAACACTACTTAAGACTTTTTCTAATGTTGGCGGTTCATTCTTGAAGAAAAAGTGGTGCACTTTTCTACGAACAGCACATTTAGTAAAGTCATCTGCTTTTTCTAATTCTGACTTCCGTTTTTTTCTGTTCTTCCTTGGTGTCCGCAATGTTCCTGTTTGCTTAAGTTCCTTACGGGCACATTTAACACTCCACTCGGAAATACCGGTGTAATCTGCAGTTAACTTCACAGTGTTATTCACAGTGACAGAAGGGTACTCTTACATTAGTTTGTTAAAAACATACAAGACTATTTGTTTCTCACCACTTTTTAAGGGCTTACCTTTAGAGTGCTTCACTATTTCACCTTTATTTTCACTAACCAGGCTAGCAGCACTTGTAGAAGCATCCATGTTTATCACCTTACTGATTACACACCATTGTCATGTGGATGCGTGAGAGGGGATTAACTGGACACAATTAAACGGAAGCTATAATCTCCTTTACTCTTATTAATATTATTTATTATTTTATATTAATCAAAAGTTTCAAATTATATTTGAGTGTCATACATCATGAAAAGTCACATATAATCGCCAATATTTAAGGTACTATATTTTGTGGCGTGCTTCGGTTTCGCGCGCGAATCGCGGGTTAGTTGTTGACAGCTTGTGTTTACACCAAGGGCGGATCTTAGAGTGGAGCGACTATAGGTGCAAAACTAAAAAATGTCAAAATTAGTATACAACAAAAATACCAACATAATATTCAAAAGGAAATTTTGAATAAAAATTATTTTAACATAAAAGAAATCTTACAAAAAATAAAAGCTTTCCCAAGGAAAGAAGCAGTTGCACACTTCAGATTAGCCACTGGACACGGCAGTTTGGTGGAACATCTGCATAAGTTTGGTTTTTTAAGTGACAATGCATGTAAGATCTGCAATGCTGACAAGATTTTAAATGGAGAACACCTACTGGAATGCCCAGAACTGAGGAAAGCAGTACTAAATGGGAAGATACATAGTTTATATTGGCTGGCTAGGGAAAAATTGATGGATCAAAATCCTGCACATTAGATCAACAAGAACACAGTTCTTATTTTTTGAAGGAAAAAAAATGGCAGTAATGTCGGGAGAAGGGCACATCTCTAGGGAATATGCTGAGAAATAAATAATTTGTACTGTAGGTCAATAACATAGACAAATCCAAACATAAGCAGAGCCAATCACAAAAGATGGTTAAACAATGACAATAAAAGAGGCTATGTAACAGAATAGGAGCTAGCTATCTGGTTAAAGGATGTTAAACTCCGAGAAAAGCACCATCTACCATCACAACTTGTTTTACTGCAGTTTTTATAAATATCCCGGTGATTGCTGGCCCTTGATCTTGCCCAGAAAAGCACATGATAATGAATCAAAGGATGAGAATTGATCAGCGATTAGTTTCGTGTGCTAAAACACAGACTCTATGAAAATTTGGATCTTGTAAGCTTCTAAAATTATGTTGTTGTTGTTTTCTAGTGCCTTGCATCTGGCAATGAAGCCATTAGCATTCGTGCTTTCCAATACTTTTGAACTGTAGTTTCTTCTGATCTTAATGCTTCACAGGTCTTCAAGTGTTCTTCATTCATTTCTGCTGGATCGTTACACAGGACACATATCGGTGAGGCTGAGATACCTATTCTGTAGAGATGACTTGCCAAGCAGTCTAAAATTATACTTAATTGAATATTTACTTGACTCATTGTGAATGGTCCCATTACAGTACATATCTGGTTTTTAAGTTTACATTATACTTATGCTTAATTTTTATAGTGAATGGTAGCTAAGACTTCCTGACTTGTACAACAATATTACTTCAACATTAGTTTTATAAATCTGCATTACCTCCAATACCAAACATTCCAGCAACAATACATAATATAAGTTCGCATCTAATATAAGTTCTCTGAAAGAAACAGTAGTTGACCCATTGTATGTGTGGCTTATGCGTCAGCAAAACAAAGCATAGTGTATGCGTGGTCTGTGAGTCATCAGAATACAGCAGTTTGAAACTTTTGCTTATGCTTGTTTTGTAACTTAGTAGACTCCGTTTCTTTCTTTGTTGAAAACATACATATACTTTCCTGCTGTAGCTGAAGTGAGAAGTGGTATAAAAAGGTATTTTTGCACCAACTGGATATAACCATATACAATTGCTTGGTAATTTGGAGAGCTCTAAACCCACACAGGAAATTACCTACCTGGACTTCCGGCTATCAATAGCTCGCAGCCTAATTGAACAATACCATGTTGGGGGTAGAAAATCCAGAACCCCTGCACCCCTCAGACTTCAAGGAAAACCTTATCCTAAAAGGATACCACCAACAGCAAAGAAGTCCTGCCCATCTCGAAAGTGTTTCGTGTGCTGCAAGAAAAGAATTTGCGAATGTGGAGGTGTACCTTGTGTGTTTATCCCTGTTTTGAAGCATATCACTGCACAAGGAACATATAAAGGTAAGCCAGTAAAGTATATAGACTTTACTTAAATGTTTCATAAAGGGAAAATTAAAACAAGTTGAGTTAGATAAGGGATAAATAAGGGTTAAATGCACAGGACGTGTATACACGCCCATATTGCTCATCCGTCATTTTAAATGGACGTGATTTCATGTCCATATCGCTGAAGAGGTTAATCTTATGGTATGCCAATTGAAGGGGTTAATTTTGTAAAAGTAAGTGTTTGGTGATTTCTAGGTGTGGACCTCAATACTTGATGGTATCAAAATATTCTTAATATTTTGAGATAAACTTTTGATGTTTTTTCAATACTTACAAATTTGTATTTTTTGTATTTTTGAAAGTTCTTTTATCTTCGTGCTTGATAAGACTTGACAGTTTTGCCTTGCACATGACTGCATTTCCTGTGAGTGAATGAATGCAACATTTCATAAACTCCTGTCTCTAAATGAAAACATGCAAAACAATGGGAGAAAATTAGAGGTACTTGTGAAACATGTAAACTGCACTGTCTGTGAGACAGTGTTGTGAATGAAACTGATTTAGCTGACACATTAAAGCAGGCCTTGCCAACTGTGGTGCTGAACTGGGCATGGGAGAGGTGGGAAAAGGTGAAGTGGCAGAAGCAGAACCAAAAAGGTATTGTAGTGGTAGTCGAAGTACCTGTGGTGGAGTCCATGTTGCTTTAATGCTTGAATGGGACAGGTCATCAAGTCAGCGTGCAGGTTGTCAAAATAAATATTGACAGTTTTGTGAACATGCAAACATTTATATTGTATATGTATATTTAGGTAGATTTTTCACATTGTTTTGCGGCAACTAATTTATAAATATTCGGCACAATAGATTTGGCAGTAGAAATTCATAGTACTGCCTCTGAGGCAGCATCAGACAGAGACGTCCTGCTTTTACTTTTATTTAAATTGATAATCAAAAACATTTTTGGATGCATAAGTTGTACCGAACATTGACATGCACTTTAAGGCAAGTGCATGAATTCTGGGAAATTCCTATTAACACCTTTGTAAAATTTAATTATATCACTGCTGTAATGGTAGTGCCTGTCTTAGGATTGTGTCGCACTAGTTTTATTAGCTCTGTTTGGAAATTTCATGGCGCTTTTTCAGCTTAGGTGTCATTAATTTCTTTGACAAATTAAACATTGCACTTTCCTTTCGGTATTGGTAATATAAATCTTTCCATGAAGAATTAAAGGATATTTTGTAGCAAAAGAGAAACACTAACAACTTCTCTGTTATCTGCTATATCCTATTTAACACCACATTTGCATTAAGAAGAGAGACAAACTATTAATCTTACTGTCTTGTACACATTCAGTTACAGCTGCTGAGTGGGTGAGGCACTAGGGCCACTGAGTACAACACTGGCATGTCCCATCGACAGAAGCAAGAGTTTTTGTTTTTAACGTAAATGAGAAAGTTATTCAGTTACAGAACAAATACACTATTAGTTGCAAAATTTATAATTTGATGTACATATATCAGATCTAATCCATTATTGAATGTAGATGTATTGAAGGTTAATCAAATTTAAAAAAAAAAACATTAATTGGCAATAACTGTTTGATGTTTAATAACCACATTCTAGATCAGATCAAGATTGGGTTATGATTTTGTCTGTGAAATGTAATGGCACCAACAAAAACTGTGTGCCAGGCAATTAAAAACTGAAGCTGTTAGTGAAGCCAATTAAATCTATTATAACAATTATATAGACTTTATGCTTTACTTACCTTTTATATACACATATGGTGTAAGTTGTTGAATTCCTCACAAACTTAAGATTAATTATTTTGTTGTTTAACGATGCTGCCAATTGCTAGGATCACATCAGCGTCGCCGGTGTGCTGGAATTTTGTCCCACAGGAGTTCTTTTACATGCCAGTAAATCTGCTGACCTGGAGCTGTCATTTTTAAGTACACTTAAAAACCATCGGTCTGGACCAGATTTGAACCCACGACCTTGGGATCAGTAGGCCAGCCTCTAAACAACTGAGCCACCCAGACTGACGACTCAAACTTAAGTTCATTAGTACTCACTGGCATTATCAAGGCAAAGCTCATTTGTGTGCTAGGTTTGTAGCCGTATATTGAGATGGTCTCATGGCAGTATGGTTAGTGTAACTGTTAAAATGTATCAAAAGTTATTTTTTAGTTTTATGTAGGAATTAATATGCAATGTTGCATTTGTTTTCAAGTATATACACAGCCATGGGAAAAATGATTGAATGCATTAGGAGAGCAAAATATTTATAAGTCCCACATTGGTTGCAGCGCGGTTTACACTAGTCCATATTTCCAATAAATTCAGCTGTATGTTGGAAATATCGACTTGTGTAAATCATGCTGCAACATGTTATGGGATTTTCCATGGCTGTATATATCTTAGAAAGATATAGTTACAATATATTTTGTTCTGTGTAACTTTGTTGACAATATGTTTAACATTTTTTTTTTAAACTCTAGCATCAGTTTCATACTGCTACAGATATGTTTTACATCGAGTGAATGTAAAAAAACATTTTGAAAATATGATTTTAAATTATAATCAAAAGTCTGTGTGAAGGAATATTATGACAAATTTACAGTGAATAAAGTGCAGGTTATTTTTTAATTGGAGTTCTTATTTGCTAGATTAAGCCCCTTTTTGTGTACCAGTATGCCCTGAGAATAGATTGACATTTAAAATAAGATTTGAAGCTTTCCTGGCGACGAACATATTCATGACTAGTCATTCATCCTGAAGATGGGAGAGATGTACACTCCCAAAACGTCGATGTCTTTTCATTACTACACCTGGCTCGAAGCCCGAGAGCATCTTGAATAGATTGACATTTATATCTGTTGCATCTGGGATTTGAAGAAAAGCATTGGCATCTAAATCTGCTGCAGGTTAATAAGCATATTCCAAGATCGTTGAGCCATATATAACAACCACTACTTTGTTGAGCATTAAGGCCAAGTTTTTCTCAAGTGTAAATTTATACAGTAAGTTGACTACAAAGCTTGGCCAGCAGGTGCATGGCCTGTCTCCCGGACATGTACTGCATGACTTGGCTGGCAGTCACATGGCCTGTCTCTCATCGCACATGTATGGACATCAGATCAAATCTGAAATCACAATAATTAATCAGAATAAACACAAAACATGTCTTATAACAGATGTTGGAAGTACTATGCATCACTACATCTATGGCATCTTCCAAGGAATTGTCATTCACACGCTTTCGTTCAGCTTTCATTATAGTGTTAATTTATCTCCTGATATTTTGTTTTAATTATGACTTGTGCAAGACCCCTAAAAGATTTTGGAGGTGACCGTTTTGACCTTTGCCTGATTTCATCTAATTTCTGTTCCATAAGCACATACAATTTTACCTTTTTTTTTTTTTTTTTCATATCTTGAATTGATCCCGACTCCTTTAATTTATTTACAAACAAATGAATGGTATCTACTTGGAACATGCATGCCAGGAAATTTAGTTCCAAATTGCCTTACAACTTTTGTGCAAATATATGTATTGTATATAAACTCTTTGTTATACTGTATACTGCAATCAATGCATTTTGAAAACACTTCAAGCAAAACTAAATACTAAATGTAATTCATGTGTGAACTGGACTAAAACAGCACAGAACACCTACTTAAAGACTGAAGAAAGAAAAGACATAAAGAAGTAAGACTGACACACATGACGATCAGCACACATGCAGGGAAATGTAGTGAAGGTTTATTAATGAACCAACATATCAAAATATGTTAAGTGAATAGTTGGTACAATTGTCACAAGCTGACATCAAAGACAATGTGATCCTGCAACAAGACAGAACACTAGACTTCAGAAGTATGCCTACATATGAATAAACCCTTCCCGATTTAGTAGTCCGAAAGAGGAACTGCAGAGATGATCCAGTTCCTTATGCTGGCTTAAAGGAGGTTGTGGCCTCACAACACCCAAGGGTTCATCAAGGATGTGACTCATAGCAGGAAATGATAGGTTTGATTCCAGCTACTGACCATACCTGTCTCCCTATTTGGTTTTTGAAGTTCCAATTATATGCTGCCTTTATCATCTAAGGTCGTATCAACGGCTTTTTATTTTTGGTGTAGTTGCTGAGTAGCAATGATGTTTACTCGCTTACATTGGTGTTAATCTTTGGGTTTGCATTACTTCGGTTAGTATATTAAATTCACACTCTCATTCATACTTCCATACTCATCCTGTAAGCCTAGGCCTAGGGTTTTCTCTAATTCAAATTCTATATAATCATATCTAAAATAGATTATATGTACAACTTGTTTCATACTACACAAAGAAGGATTAAAATGAAGTAAATTTTACGTACCCGCTAAGAAGTCTTGACATACTTTCAGGGATATGTGTACTCCAGGCTGAATATCACTGCTGTAGAGGAAATAGGGAATAATCTTGGCCAGAGAGAAAGCCCCACCTCCACTGGAAATCAAACCCAGGATCTCTGAATTTGAAGGTTAGGCTAACCATCAGACCACAAAGGCATTATGCCATTTTGTTTTCTAATCAATCACAGGTGTGATAGCAAATATAACTTCTATTACAGAAGCAGTAAAAGTTGTCACAAAATTTAAATCATCTTCACAATGTTGCTGGCGTGACATCTTTTACGAAGCCAAACCAGTCATTATACCCCTCTCTCTCTCCTCAGCATTAATTAACATCTTTGGTCATATCATGGAATAATTGCTCATTGGCAATTATGTTCTCATGCTTACAGTTTGTTAATTTTTGGGTTGGTATTACTTATGGATTTTCCTGCACACATTCACTTTCATTCATGCAGATTGACATACCTGCTTATGCAAATCAGCTCCTTTTCAAAGTAGAGGCCTTTTCACTCCATCCACTAAATCACATATTCTTGAACCAATTGTTGAAAACATTACTGGTCATCTTTTTGTGATAAGCGTTAGTTTTCTTTGACTCCTCTAAAAACCTGTCATCACTTCTGATGTGCAGCAAAAGAAAGTGTTTGCCTTTTCCTGTCAGATTTTTTAGCCCAGTGCTTAGGCCTGAAAGAAATGCTTGCTTTTTGTGCAAGATAAGAGTCCACCCACAACTTCGATGTTCTTATATCCTTCATTTACCTTGGTCTCATCCATGAAATATAACTTATATCTCTGCTTCCTCTGTACAACAATTTTCCTCAATCTCTATATCACAACAAAACTTCTGTGCGGTGAACAATTAGGTTTTTTTGTTTCTTGCACAGAAGTTTAGAAGCTTCGTTCCCTAAAGATGGACAGAATAGAATCATTATTGATGATAGTTAACCCTTTGTACAGTTGAAGTTCATTCTTTTGAAGAAAAAAAAAACTGATGCATTTCTTACATAAGTTTTCTATGCTTTCGAGTTTTTTATGGCGTCAATAATTGTCCTTTACTCAATTGTTCTCTTTAAGAGTTAATATTGCCACTGATAAATTTGACTGTCAGGTTCACAATATCCTTAATTTCCAACCTTTGATGTTGTACACAGAGTTACACAAAAATGTCAAAACTTTCTTTTTTAATGGTTTTCCTTTATGGTGCATCACATACCCAATGTTATCACACATTTTCCAAACAACTATCAAGGCTTGCCTCTGCAGGCACTTGCACAATTTATTGTCTGATACCAATAGTGTCATTGTCTTTCATGTATGCTTATATGAACCTAAGATGCTGATGTCTCTCCCTTGTACGTTAAATATGTATGATCATGGTCATTAGTTAATATTAATTTAATTTCTTATGCTTCAAAGAAAGCTTTAAAAACAAAATTCACATTATAGAATTATGTTACTTGTAAGTTAGCAAACCATCTTCCTCTAATGTTGCAGAATTTATGCTAAGGCTTTGTGAGTCATCACAATTGCACGCAGATGTTAGTGTACCATTTTTAGCATGCAGCTAGGATTGGGAGAGCAAAAGCCTCAGAACAGGCTGCATGGTGTTCTGTCTGACAGCATCCTCGGTGCGGTTGCTATCACTGAAATGCATGGATTACAACATTTTTAAAACTACTTTTAAAGGCTTTACTGGCCAACTTAAAGAAGATGCTGAACCTGGTCACCGTCATCCACATACATTTTCGGCACCCCTTTAAGAAACTATCCGTCACCACTGTACTTTACTTGAGAAATGCTGGCAATTTTCTGGTGGATATTTTGTTTTAATTCTTCCAGGGTGTGGGTTTGTTTACTAAAAATGTATGGATAATGACAGTGACAGGTTCAGCATCTCCTTTCATTAAGTTGGTAAGTAAAGGATTTAAAAATGTTGTATGGTTTCATCTGCACCTTTCTATAATAGCAGCAGACTGCAACGAGTGCCGAGGATGTGGGCAGGCAAAACATTGCACTGCCCGTTCGGAGGTTTTTTGCTCTCCCAGTATATTAGGTGAAACTGTAGGCTGATTTTTAAAGCTTTCCAAAAGATGCCTAACTATTATGCTTGATGGTAGTTTCAGAGGGATGAAATAAAATTGTTGTAAATGGAGAGAGCTGATGTAAGAGCAACTGATTTTTGAGCAAGATAAAATCCACAAAAGTTGCTCATTTGCTAAACAGTTTGTCATTTTTGCCAGCTGTACAATTGAATATGTTTTGCTAAACCGTATGTTTAAAATAAACATTGAGCTGAATGTCCATACTAAGAAAGTGTTATCAAAGCTGTTATAAATATCGCAGGAAAATCAAGTTCAGAAGGATGAGGGTTTCTTATATTTATACTCAAATAATTTGCAATGAGAGTATAAAAAGAAATGGCATTTTTATTTGAAACATGTGATAAACATCATTGAGATAAATTACAACAAATTCCCAAATATGCACTGAATATCCACTGGAAATATGTTACATAAAACACTTTAAGATGGTCATTATACATATGTTTCAGCTGATAAGTACTTTAATAAACTTTATATGCCTTTTAAAAAGAAGACAAGTCTTTAAACTACAGGTATTGTCACTGCAGTTAACTATTAAAAGAAAAAAATTAGCTCCACATATATCCGAGACAGCACAATATTTATTTGGTTAAGGATGATAAAAGTGCTATTTTAGCCTGATTAAGTTAACTGAATTAATAAGTAACCATAGAATTTAAATTTGTGTTACGGTTTTAGATGTCTACATTTGAAGGAGAAATAATTTCTTTTGTATAATTGTTTTTGTGATATGAATCGTTAACCTAAGTTCTGCAATATATATATGTCAGACTACAAGTTAAAATGCTGCAGTTCTTGTAGAAAAATCAGCTGGAATAAAAAAGAAGTGCCTTTGAATCAAAATATTTGATGGGCTGTTATTAATTTTTTATGTAAACACATACTAATCTGAAACATCTTTAGTAGGCAGAGCTGAAAAACAGTTACTGCAATGATCATAATTCATAAGCATGTAAATTGCATGCATAATAATATTCTCCCAGAAAATATAAAAATTAGAGTAATCCCATGTGTTTCTCCCATGCATCATTTATCATTAATTATTTTAAACTGTTGTTTACCATACTACACTCACTTAACTGTGAAATGCATGTTGGTACAAACTTGGTGCAGTTTTGTTAATATACGTAATTCTGTAAAATTGTGTTTTAGTTTCTTTTTCTTCTTTGTTACTTCATGATTGTTACTTTTTGGTGACTACACGAGAGATATTATGGTTGAATTAACGTTACTTGTCAATTCTGAGAGCTTGTTCAGCATGCTTTCTGCACAGGCTTTTGGGTCTGTTGTCATGTGATGCTTCAGAAGTGTAGAGATTTTTACTATGTAATTACTTCATTTGTCAAGGAAGAGTTCTAATCTCTGCATAGATATGTATTGAGGCATAATGGAAAACTTTTATCTTGTATAGCTCTCCTCTTCCACTTGACAGGAAAGACTAACAGGCAGACGTGCTGACAACACTGCATGTGTTGTATGTAGCAATAGCTGGAACATACATGGCAGGAGAGCATGTCAGAATTAAGAGATTACGTTAATTCAATTATAATTAATTATTAGTAAATCAATAATAAAGAGCTATGCAGCAGCTTAGGGAGCAAGCCTAATATAGATAGCGTTACAGTATTTTGTTTTGTTTTTCAAGGCAACTCATGTGATTCTTTTTCGTTGCCCTTTTTATTTTGTACTGAAGACTTAGATCCCTAGTAAAGCCATATTGCAACAATTATCTTTTATATGTTTTACCTTTACTACTTCTAAAAGTATTCATTTTTAATTGTTTGCAAAATATCTCGGTGCATTCTGTTAAAAAAAAGTTTTGAAATTGTTTTTCCAATGACTAAGAGTATATTTTCAAATCTGCAGGCTCATTATTTATTAGGGGCTTTTTAACAATTTCCTAAAATTTTCGTTCAAAATCAGGAAATACTGAGAATAATGAAATGAAAAAGCAAGGCTTTGTTCATTTACTGAAAGTAAGTTGTCAAATAACATTTAAATTCAATAATTGAATTAAAAATATCGCCCATGCTTTAACAGCCTTTCTCATCCCATTTAGAGTGCCAATTGGTCATGTGGTCGGTGTTGTCATGTATTTTACTTTGATCGTTCTGAGGTGTAATTCAGATAGCAGAATCTTTAACAATACTGAGTACACAGCTTGGCAACAACAGATTCTTTCACTGACAGAACAATGAGGTGACCCCTCTATTTTGAATCACACTGCAAAGTAGAACGATGCTTTTTGCATGCTAAGTTTGTTAATTTGCCATATAAAGTTTTGCAAACGGCTGTTTTGGTACAAAGAGTTCATACAATTATTGTTAAACTACTTGTTTTGCTCAAAATGCAATACAAACAATGTGTGTTCATTGTAAACCTGTTTTACATAAGCACAACTTTGATTAAGCAGTGTGTGCAAAAATTGTGTTCAGTATATTTAAGAAGTTTAACATTAAAATAAGTATGCATTTCTTCAAATCATGAAAACCTCCAAAGGAGGACCGCTCCCCCTGCCATTGGGTAATAAATATTAGCAATAAAAGACAAACCCTTATAAACAAGGCAAGAGGCAATGTAGCTGTCTTCTGGTTCCTTTATATATTTTTAAACCGCAATCCTTGTAAAATCCATACCTCTAAGTAATGTCCCCTTTGACGGAGGAGAGGGCTAGGATCCTCATGTTTTGAAAAATACAGTATATTTAGTTTATTGCAAAAGATTTTATTGGTACATATAATTTTTGTATTTTCAGTTTGTTCTTGTTTAATTTGTGTTCTCTTAATTGATCTTAAACTCAACATTGCACTTTTTGGAGATAGAGAAAAATCTAATACAAATGTATAGTTTTACTCCTTTTAAAATAAATTACATGTATTCGACTATAAATCACTGAAGTTGCAGATGGAAACAAAGAATTACTATACAGTTTAACAGAATATATATTAAGTAATCTTGTTTCTTTGATGAAGTTTCCTGAAATGCATGTATTGAAGCTTTCACCTCAGCAGAAGTCCAGCTGTATGCTTATTTATTTCAGTTGAATTGGCTAGATTTTAAGATTTTCAATAGTACCAAATATGTTGATAGGGAAGCAAAAGCATAAAGCAAAAGTAGAAATGTTTAGTTAACTAGTTGCTCAGATGTTAGCAATCTTGCAATAGGGGAGAAAAATGGTTGAAGTTATTTCCTTTGGTAGAGTTATTCAGCTGTAAACAAAGTGAAATGTATAAGCATGCACCTGTATTAGGAGAAGTTGAGAATCACTCAGCTGCAATTTGTTGAAATTACAAAAAAATGAACTTGGGTAACAGTTTAACACCCTTTTAATATCCTTTATCTTAATTTTTCACAAAAGAGAAATACGAATATAATGCTTATTAAGGGTTTCATAAAATCTTTATTATGAGGTTTCAATACCTTGGCTTATTTTAATACTCGGATATATATGGCATTTTTATTAATTAGAAATTGAACTTAAGTGTGCTTTCTATGTATCACTAAATCTTGGCACAAAATTAAGCTTTCAAAATTATTTATACTCAGCTAGCACATAATCCATTTGCCATTTGCAAATAATGAACATTTTAAGACTTCTAAACTATGTTGTACAAGTAAGTTGGAATGGAGTTTTGTTGTCAGGAACAGCCCTCCAAATACATGTACTTTACATACAACGAAGAACGTGATCCAGGTTCTGGATGGCTGAAGACATATAATAAAAGTTGATATTTTATTGCTGAGACACAGCAGCTATTTATTATTTGATTATTGCAAGAAAACAAAAATTAAATGAAACATAGTGTTAGACTATTAATGTAACTATTTGACACTTTCATATACAGCACTTGCTGATTCCATTGAGCGAAGATGATGCATAGACCTCTGAAAATGGAAAATGATGGTCACATTAATATCTTAGTAAGTTGTATAGGCTTTTGATATTACTTTTCTTTCTTTTTTTTTCCCTAAGCAAATGTGAACATTACAAAGCTCTCACACTTATGAGATTTATGAACACATTGTTGAAAAATAATTGTGTTACAAGAGTATGGAAGGCTATGATATACTCTAATAATAGCAACAGACAGTAGTAAAAATTCATCTTCCTACAGAGGAGTATGTTTAGAAATTGCAAACATATATGTCTTTCCTAATTGCTTATAAGCATACTTATTAGCTATTTTCCATGTGAACGTGTTTTTGGCGTATTTCCATTCATGACACTTTGAATCTGAGAAAGTTTTATTGCTATTGGGACAAACACCATTAGAAATTTTGTACAGATCACATCTATGTGTGGAATTCTGCTAAATGTAATGAAAGAACTAAGTTTTCTAACATTCAATGCACAAAACAATATTCCCCCACCCAGGTCTTTTTGCTGCTTATTCCAGATTCTTTGTAATGTCTTAGTACTACTCCAAAGTAACGTCATCAGTACATGAATTCAAATTAGTGAATGTTCATTTTATTCTGGTCTGTTGTCCAGCGTTTTGGGCTAGAAATGATATTAGAGTTGACAGATGATCCTTTAATCTTCAAATGTTAATGAATCCATGCATAAGGTGATAGCAACTGCTACATAAAAGGGGATATGGTTGAAGAAAAAGGAGAAAAGGTTCAAAAGTTGGAGTTGATTAATAATATTTTCTGCTTTTTTGAAACACTGAGAGACAGGAGAAAAGATAAAATAAGATTTCTTTACATGTTTTATATAGTAAATAAAAGTTTTTGTAACATCCCCAAAACTTCAAACAAATGATTCACCCTTGCGCTGTGTGCATGTCCTCACTCACTTGAACTTGGTTGGTTTGATCGACAGAGGGTGTTGTAGGTATGAATACCACAAGTGAACTTTGTATACAACTTCTTTGACACAAACCTACTTCACTTTTGTAACCTCTGAAGAGATGAAATTCCTCTAAATTATATCACTATTTTGATTCAAGAGGAACCAAGGCAAGACCAATTTAAAATGAACACCCTAATTGTGTAAATATTAAAGGGGTTATGTTATGCCTGTATACATGTTAAATATTGATAGAAATTAAACACAAAACAATAAATAACATTGCTTCCTTGCAAGTTAGGTTTAAGAAATAAAATATGTTGTAGAAAATTTGAAAGTGCAGCTCTTATTGTCCATGCAGAAATTGTGAATAAATGCTTATCCAAAAGGCTTAATAAGTACTTGCAGTGTCCTTCCAAACTATAGTTAGATGAGACATAAATATTTTACTTAAATCATTTAAGTCTTTTTTTGCTGTCATTGTTATGGAAATAAAGAATACTGAAATTAGAAACCCTCATGTATTAGAATTATGAATTCTTTGCTCAAATTGAACAGCAGTACTGCTCCTGTTGATAAAATACAGTGTAACTGTACTTAATGTGATGCCAAATGAATAACATTTGTAAAGTGTGTTTATTTTTGTAGTATTGTTGCTTAAAGTTGCAGTAGTTAGAATTAACTTGTAGGTTCGTCTTTTGCATGGTTCTTATATTGCATTTAAAAAAGTGTGAGAGCTTCCTTTCTTACCCCTAATATTTTGTTTAACTAAGGATTTGTGCATACATGGTGTCTATTATGTATAAAGATTTCTTCTTTTCTTGACAAGTGCACTATACTTTAACTTTCACCTACTATTCCCAATATTTTGTCATGTTGACAGTTTAAAATACAGTAGATTCTGGAAACTCAGTAGTCCATAAAAGTCAATGTCCATTGGAAAGTTCCACTCACTGATACATTAACACCTGAAAGCAATATTTACCAAACACCAGGAAATAGGTTCCAAACATGAAAGTACTGGTGTCATTTGCTTTTTGCATTTCTTTTCATTTATGTCAGTCATTAGTCACACTAATAATTACATAAAATATAAAAGTTTTAATCCTTTTGCACATAAAATTGCTATTTTTAATAGTTTAATTTATAGGTTAATATACCCCTTAATAAAGATGAATTTGACATAGAATATAAACACATTATTAGCACTGCAGTAATTAATGGTTTTAATACAGATTTTATACATAAAAAGATAAAAAAATTTAAGTATCAAAAAGCTGTTAAAGAAGTTTCAACCCTTAAAAAAATAAAAGATAATTGTATTTTTAAAAAGTTTACTTACCATCCATGGGCCAATAAAAAATTTACAAAGATTTATAAAGAATATGGAATAAATTTGGTCCCTCAAAATAAATTTAATATACAAAATTTACTTAATTTTTCTAAAAAAGATAAAATACCAAATTATAAAAAATCTGGCATTTATCAATTTAGCTGTTTAGATTGTGATAAGGTTTATATTGGTAAAACTAAATGTCATTTAGAAACCAGAATAAAAGGACATTTTAGAAATATTAAATATAAACAAACTGATAAATCAGCTGTAGCAGATCATTTTTGGTCATTTAATAATGAAATTAATCCAGAAGTTAAATTATTAAAACAATTAAGTGGTCCTATAGATTTAATGGCTTGGGAAAAAATTTTTATTTTAAAAAACAGGAACCGTGTCATGAACTTTGAATTACCATCTATAGATTGTATTTATAAATTTTTGTTTTCAGAGATTGGTAAATAAAAATTGAATATCAGTATTTGTTTTTGTTTTCAGAAAAAAAATGAAAGATTGTAGCTTTGGTAACGAATTTGTTTATATGGCTTTGAGAATGAGTTGGAGACAACCTGAAACCCAGGGTCAGCAAAAGAATAACATCACTAAGATAAGTGAAGTTTATAGTTTCTAATTTGTTCTCACTTTAGAATCCATTTTCTGACAAAACATGGAGGGGCATTATTAGTGGGTGCCGAGTACATATGAATCTGTAGTTTACTTCAGCTAAATCCTTCAGGTTTGATTAATCATGGCATGAAAAAGTTTTGAAATTGAGTGAAGAGAAGAGTTTTCAGAACATTTTGACAATGAAAATGGAACCATATTGGGCAGGAAAAAGAAGAAGAAAAGATTAAAGGTCATGGTGTAACAAATGAGCATGTTGAAAAGTACAGGTGATCTTAAGGGATCGAACCTTCATACAGGAAACAAAAAGTTGCAGAGTTTGGACTATAGGAAGCGGGAGGGGTCAGTCTGTCACATGATCACAAGACAGAGGAGGGAATGTACAGTCATCATAGGAAGGTTGCAGTAAAATATTCACTCCCAAATTATTGTACAAGTTCAGCAATATTTCTATTTTTGTGCTGCAGGCATTTTACTGTGTGGAAATAGTGAACACATTCATAAGACACTATGCACTCTAGGCAGTGTGTTTTGTGCTGTCTTGTACTTACGACACCCATGTGGAGGTAACTTGTGATCACCTCATTATGCAATAGCTGTATGAAGGTTTGAACCCTAGTTATAAATTAGTTCCACAAAATGTTACTGCGGAGGTTAGTGATGTCTTATGAATTTAAAAATACATTTCAAAAGTTGATTGGTTTTTAATGGCTGACTGAAGATTTGATTCTTTGTTTATCCCAGTAAAGTTCAACTATACGTTTAGAGGTTTAGTTTTGTACATTTTGATTGATCTCTATTCATTAATGAATCTGGCTGGTTACACCGAACACAATGACTACTCTCATAAATCTGTGTTTTATGGAGATGAGCTGCAAGGCAGTCATGGCCAGTATTAAACCTAAAGATTGTTGATTCTTTTCTTGGTTTAGTTTTGTTCTTTTCCCAGGTGTCTTGTATATTTTTCCAAATTTTGTTGTTTGTTATATTTAGACTGTTTTTGAGAAAATTTTCAGGTGTCCATCTTCTAATTAGATTCCTTGCTGAACGTACTATTATTGGGGATTTAGAAGACTATACTGTAGTAGATCTGGTTTCTCATTACCAAATATTCCTACATGTTAAGGTACCCATTGAAAGTGGATTATTTTCTGCAATTTGGTTAGTGTGTGCAGTATTTGTTGTTTCTGAAATATTTTGAGAGTTAGGAAGTTGTTGGATATTATTGCTTCAATTGCTACTGTGGAATCGGAGATTGATGAAATGTTACTTGATAAGACTAGCTGTTGTAGTGCAGTGTGGGTAGCTTTAATTTCAAAATTTGTTTTATTGTCTCCTAGTGGCATGTAGTGTGAAATCAATTCAGAGTATACACCTGCGCCTACTTTTCCAGTTGTAGTTAGTAGCCATCAGAAATCCTTAGCTGTTTATCAGGCGGGTGTCTTGTTTTGTAGAGATGCTAGGGCAGTTGTACTTCTGGCAGTGTTATGTGCTTCTTAATGTCAGCTACTAATGTTAAATTTACATTGTGCTTTTCAAAAGTTCCACCATAGGAACTCAAGTGTACTCAAATTTCCAAACAGAGCCAATAAAACTACAGTGTGATGCAATCCTAAATGACAGTTACTAACACTACAGTGACGATTTAATTAAATATCACAAAGGTGTTAACAGGAATTTCCCAAAATTAATGCCGTGCCTTTAAATTTGTGTGAATGTTTGATACAACTTATGGGTCCAAACAAATGTTTCCAATTAAGAATTTAAATAAAAGTAAAGGCAGGATGATCCCTTAGAGGCGGTACTATGAATTTCTACTGCCAAATCTATTATACCAAATGTGGTAAACTATTTGTTGCAAAATGAACTCAAAAATCTACCTACATAAATGGTAAATGTACACAAGGGTAACCAAAATATATTTAGGGAATAAATGGTGTGTTCGCAAAATTGTCATTAATAATAATTCAATATGATAAGCTGCATGCTGACTTGACAACCTGTCCCATACTACCATTATTGCAACATTCACCCCATTGCAGGTACTTCTACTACCACTACCACAATAGCTTCGTCGCTCTGCTTCTGCCACCTTCACCCATCTCTCTGGTGCCCAGCTCAGCACCGGTGCCAGAATCCTGACAGCACCTCGGTTGGAAAGGCCTGCACAAAAGTATGTTAATGTGGTCCAGCAGAAACAAATCAGAGCTTTTAATACTTTTTAAAATATATAACGCCCTTTAACCTGGCGGTACATCAGATAATGAAATGGATGAA
The DNA here is from genome assembly GCA_030765045.1 of Tenodera sinensis. NCBI lineage: Eukaryota > Metazoa > Arthropoda > Insecta > Mantodea > Mantidae > Tenodera > Tenodera sinensis. Next base: position 67,027,057 of record CM060963.1, on the reverse strand, counting down.
CTTATGGTCAAATGAGCCTGGATTCCATAAAGCTTAAAGTTAGCTGATGGTTGTCTTCTCAGGTTAAGGGAAAACCCAGCAAAAACTCATATCTGGATAATTGTCCTAACCAAGATTCAAACTTGAGACCTGTTGAATGTGAGGCAGACACCCCCACACCAACATATAACAGACAATATTAAATAATCGCTGTAGTGTTGGTAACTGTTTTTGTTTTGTTTTGAATGATGTCATGGTACTCTTTGGAAATTACTGTAGCTTATTTGTTCATTGACATTAAAATGTGGAAATTTATTTGCTAAACAAAATTTTAGTAAAAGCTGAGAAAGCAGAATTATCCCTAATTACAAGGAAATCATATGCTAGTTGTGAGAAAGAATGTGAGTAATTTCTTAATTGGTTGGAGAATAAGAACTTCTTCGCTTCACGGTTTAGGCCATTTTAGCCTGTTCCAGCTCCAAAATCTTGTGTGTATCTTTTCTTTGGATGCCCTGGGTTTCTATATCTTTGGGGTCTGTAATTATATGCTGCACTGGGTATACTGTTTGCTGGCATTCTTTCCAAATGTTGTTTCTAATTGATTCCATATTCTGTTGTTGTTTTGTTTAATTCTTCTATTTTTAACTTTTGCCTTATTTCATTGTTTGGTTTTTTATCCAGTCTTGTGTATTCTGCTATGGGTCTGAGGAATTTCATTTCAGCTGTATGTATTCTTTTATTTTCTGCAGTCAATGTCCATGTTTCAGACCCATATGCTGTGGCAGGTATGGCCATTGCTTTGTACAGTTTTATTGAATCTTGTATTTTATTTTTTAGAGATCTCTTTATGGTTCCTGTAATGTTAAAGTTATTTAGTTTTTTATTAATGTTTAATTTAGACCCATGTGTTATTTCACATTCTAGGAAGTTAAAATTTGACACTTGTTCTATGCTTTTATTTTCTACAATTATTTCAGACCAGACTGAATGGGTAACTTTAAATGCCATAAATTTAGTCTTTTCGTTTGAAATAAAACTTAATGGATATTTTGGAAACATGTGTGGATATATATTTCGGAACATGTTAATATTATATACATTTCATATTTTGTAATAAAATTATTTTATTGGTAGCTGTGAAAAGTTTTTAAAATAATTTACTAAATTATTTTGCCCTATAATAAATGCTATTTATAATTTAAGTATGCCCCCAAAAAGAAGCAAGTAGTATTTTAATAAAGCCAGAAAGGCTGAGTTATGAAAAGCTAAACAAGCTTGTAAAGCTTGACATATTTGTAACTTGTCCATATTATATGGACCAGAGATCTTCAACCTTATTATGTGCTTAGGCACATTTAACTCATGCCTAAGGAGGCACAGGTGCCATCACAACTCCTGTTAGGGCAGGTACCCTTCTTTTGAGAGGAAAAAGGGAAAGCACTGGTTAGGGAAGTAAGGAATACAGCTTTAGGTGTACAAAAACTTAGTCCATAGATGCATACTGGGAAGATATTCAGAAGGAAATAGTTTTGTCTTGACATTTGAATTAATATTAGAAATTGTCAGAGTAAAAATTTGCTTATGAAGGGTGCCTCATTGGACAAGGCTGATGTAGAGTTTCCAGATCTCTACTGCACTCCTACTTGAAGTTTCACCAATATTCAAAAGCATCTATCAGCTGTCATTTGAACTCCAGGAGTAATCAAACCCTTATTTCCACATGTTCTTTTAACCTTATATATTGTGACATGCACAATGCTGAAGACCCTTTTTTTTTGGCAAAAATGTTTAGCCAATGAATCACATTGGTTCATTTCAAATTTAGAAGTTTTATTGCCGTCATGGAAGTTTTTAAATTTGAATACAAATTAATATCCTTTTTCTTGTACATCCTTTGTTGTTATAATGGAGCTACATGTATCTAAAACATTACCTCTTTCCTAGATTGATATCCCTTACACCAATACAAACAAGCTAAATCCATACACTAGCAGTAGAACAGTAAGTAGTTGTCTAACAAGATGTTGTACAATATTGTGTTTTAATTATAAACTCTGTTCAGAAATTTTCTAAGTTGTAACTGAAACATTTGAATTAACAAGCATGCCCTTTTTACTAAAATATTAATTTCCTCATACATACTTTATATAGTTACTAGTTTTCATTTGCACACACATACATCAAAAGGCGCCCTAAAATATATAAATAACTACTACAACACTTATCATTTGAATTCTTACATTTAGCTTATTCTAAATTTAAAGACATTTATTATTGTCACCACAGCCTTTGAGAGTAATATCTCATGATAGACTTTTAAATTAAAAAAAAGGAATTTACTTATAACCAGCCTTTCTTATATTTTATATATAATATTATTGTACATAACATTTAATTGTCAACTTTTTGAAAATATAATACATCTGTACAATTTATAAGATGTTATTCATGCTAAGGTTATCTGTTTGGAACTAAAATCTTTAATTAAGTCCGTGGCTAATATAAACTAATTTCATAATAGTACAGTGAAGAGAAATTATTGATGTAAACACTAAGATATGTATAGCATACATACGGTGATAACCATAAGAATGAATAACAATTAATTTACACTATTTATAACACAGATGTAAGGTTCATCTGAGGACACCTGGTACATGGGTCAAAATGTTCGAGTTAAATTTGCGGCTTGATTCACATGTTCAAGAATCCCTCCTTTTTTCTAAAGGTATACTGGGAGTACTCTGATTATATTCAAAATTAGCATAAAAATACCTAATCTATGCCATTAACATATATACATATTTGCAGAAAAATGTCATGTTGGAATGTACAATTACACCTATGAAATAATATTTCAGCTTTCATCATCATAAATAGCTAGTTCATAGCTTGTTCATAGTCTGCCCATGTTTGGAATACAGTATATAGTTTGGATTCTTAGAGTTAAAACTCAAATATTTTCTTTATAAATGGTTTAAAAAAGGATAGTCAAGTACTGTATTGTTTTCACAAGACTGGTTCTCAATTAGCAAATTACAATTACAAAGATGACTTGTTTCTATGAAAATGGTTGATTCAGAAAGAGAAAGGAGTAGTTTATTATGTATTACTCCTCCCCCCACCCTCTATTTTTGTAAAATAATATGTCCAGCTAATTGAGAATGGTCACAAAGATGCTAAACAAAATATTCTGTTTAAAATTACATGAGTACAGTATATGTTAATACCATTCTGATTCATTTAATTTTATTCTTTATGCTAATTTTATTGCATTACCATTCTACTTTCATAAAAAAAGAATTCATATCTGAGAATTATGTCATGTGTAAGTAAACTTAGTAATAAATTGCAGTTAAGTCTTGCATCATTTAAATATTTTAAAAAGTGATGCAGCTGATCTTCACTATTTATCATGATGAAATAGAAATTGACTCATGACTCACTGACAGAAAATACAGCCCAGGTATTCGTATTTGACAAGCATTTTGCTTGATAATCTACGTTCCTGAACAGAAACTCATTTTTTTTGGAAGCATGTGTGATCACTATTAACTAAAATTCTACTCTACATTGTTAAGTATTGGATATATTCAAAGAATATTTTCAACAGCTACTGATCCACCTCATTACACAAATTTGATCCTACAGAACCGGTTGACTCATGTCAAGGCCACATAAAAATTAAAGTCATTAATTGCATCCAGTTTCAAGTAGGTACTAGCATTCTACTTTGATCTAAAGATGAGTTTTTTGTTTTATTTGCTGTTTACTTCAACCGGGATTGGAGAACTGCAATAAATTTAATAATAGTAGTAGTAATAATAATAACAATAATAATAATTAATAAACAATAATCATGGAAACATACTTCAAATTCAAATTTTATTTAAGCAAATGTCCTATTTAGGCTAAGCTGACAGTTTTATGTGACTTGAAGATATGATTGCTCATTTAGTAGTAAATACATGTTCAGTGAAACATGTATATTTTTGGAGTTTTGCCGATTCAATTGTTAAGCTAACTTTCACTTATAATATGCATAATCTATATATAAGGTTAAGCAAATTAGTGTAATTTTATGAATTGGCTAGCATTCAAAGAAAGGTATGAAGGTATGCAAATTATTATAGTTATTCTGAAGAAAACGTAATTGTCATATATAGGTATAAAATATTTTAAATGCTATAAAAAAGTAAAAATCTCTTTAGAACTATTGGTAATACTTATCGATAAATTTGTTTTGAATTGTGTTATGGCACCACTGGGCCATCCATCAGTTTTTTTTTTTTTTTTTTTTTTTTTTTCGATATCCAAGGTTTTTATGAATGTATCCGAAATGATTGAATGATTGTATTTGAAAACTTATACTCCATAAAACGATTATACAATTCAACTCTATCTCTTTTAAACTGTTTCATCATAAGCACTCTTTTATTTTCTAAGTTGCAGCTTTTTTTGTAGGTTATTAGGACAGTTGCGCAGATTAAAGATCCTAGTTCCTAGGCATAGTTCATACTCGGTAATTTATGGCGCGTTCTGTGGTTTATGGTGGTGGTTTGTTTATTAACGTCCTCCAACGTAGTGTCATGTCGGACGGTGAATGAAATGGGTGAAATGATACTCCAATGAGCCCGAGGTCCGTAGAGCTGCTTTAAGCTACCCGACATTTGTCTTTTCAGGATAAGGGAAAACCTTGGATAACACACCCAAAGCGAGATTCGAACTTGCGACCTCTTGGACGTGAGGCAGACACGCTAGAGGCGGGCGTTGATTAATCAATAGCTGTAAATGCAAGTTATTTACGCACAGGTAGATTTCACGGATTCACATGGATTTCTAAAGGTTTATTATCGTATATAGGTGTTTCAGTCAGTGGCTGTCGTAAATCAGAGCTTAGAAATCAGGATACATTTTTATAAAAGGCAGGCATGAATTTATTAGTTTTCAGGTTATTTTTGACGCGTTGCACAAATTTGTTAATAGGCCGGACGGTATTTAAATTATTAATTATGATTATTCTTAACGCCAAGTAGGATCGTGCGGAGTAAGTGAAAGTCCACCGTGTTTTAAGCTGTATTAAGCTTAACCGAAAATCCTATTAGAAGAAAACCATTACAGAAAATTTTCAAAAATTTTGAAATGCGGCATTGTCATTAAAATCGAGAATTCATTCTGTTTGGTTGTACGCCCTGCAAATTCACGGCCTGCTCGATGCTAAAAAGTTCTCCACCCTTTTAGTCGACGTAGTTCCAGTACTAACCGCTTACAGCGCTAGTAGCATTTTGAAACTAAATGGCGCTAATATTAAAAGCAGCATTAATTTACGATTTCCTTTTCGGAAGAAAGTCTGGATTTATAATTTTCTTGTAGGATTTCGAGTACTCTAGGGTAGGTTTTGAAAGAGCATGGATTATTTTTATCAAGCTGTGGATCTAGGAACAAAATACCAACAAAATCAATAAATATTTATTCATTCAATAATAGAACTCTTATTTACATAATAATAAATAACTAACCTGGGTCATATATTGATATTCATAATATGCTATAATTTACAAAACGGATAACAACATTATGAGCAGTAACATCTTCAATGGTACCTATATTAGAGGAAGGAACCAACTTAAATGAAACAATTTACATTATAATCTTAAAATTGCGGAGTATTCTGTTTAGAATACACATGTCACACTATCCTAAATATGTTACAGAAACCACATTTATATTCTGCAATAACATCTGAACAAAAGGTTTCTTTAAAATGTACCACAGAAACAGGTGAAAACATCTTATCATTTGTTTTTAAACTGTTTTACACAAAACCCACTTGATACATCTACCTCATGGTGTTTATCTTCACTACTATTATATTGACTAAAGCTGCGAGAAATGACAGCCTCCTTGCTATCTCTCGCTTTTTTTCTTTCTTATCATTTATTTGCAATTGTTGTTCTAAAGTTAGGCCCTACCTATCCATTTAGTACGCAGCGTCATCTACAGTTCCGTATTTGTAATAGCCGTCTTTTGATTCTGGTTGAACTGGTTCTATATGGTTAATGAAGGGGTTCGTGGGTTGAGGCCCTGGAGTGATGAATGGATTGGTTGATTGCTGGACCTGTTGCTGTTGTCCGCCCAAAGAAGTTTGCTCCACTGCCCCATAGCTCGTCGCATGACTGTTCAATTGAGTTTGTTGATCTTGTTGTTCATTTTCCTGTAAACAGATGAAAACAGGTTTTGAAACTTAACTTAGATGCAGCTCCTCGGTATCCTTATAGTACACACACTTGTTCGAACCATTTTTAACGGATTGTTAACACATTAGATTAAAATTTTTCAGGAATTAGAAGATGTGCAATGTGTACATATATAAATATGAATCTAAGGTTTCTGGCTTTTCATTGTTTACTCCAGGTATGAAAAATCTGATATGCTATATTCACATTACTTTCCCTGTCTATTATTCTTATTTTTACATAACCTTTCACAAACTGTTGTTAAGAAAGTTTCCTTTGCTATCTACCTCATATTAACCGAGTTTAAATAGTTTCATTGCAAACATACAAGGGAGATTAAGGAAACCAAATCGATAATCAGATGTTTAAAATTAAGAGATATTTCCTGTATGTTGGATTAGAAATTCTATACTCGCGAAAAACAACTGAAAATCCATAGGACATTAAAAATGTCAAAGTATTGAAACACCCAAACCAATAACAGCATATATCTTGGAAATGGCTTATGCCACAACAAAATAAATTCAAAATAAATTGCATTTTACGAGTACCTGTATTTTTATACAGTACGTTTTTATTTATCACTTGTGGCTTACCAATTGCACAATATGGTAAAAGATACCCTCCAAATGAAGAGTACTTCACAGGCAACTCTCAGAAAGTTCAATATATTTTAATATAATTTTCTTATTAACGACGATGTCAATTATCAGGACCATATCAGCTCATATTGGCTACACCAGATCTGCATATAACTATAGGCTGGGGAGATAGGCTAGTTTAGGCTCGCATAGGCTACACCAGATCTGTATAAACTGAGCAGATAGGCTAAGTATAGGCTAACATAGGCTACACTAGATAGGTATATAAGTAAAGGCTGAGGAGGTAGCCTAGCATAGGCTCACATAGTCTACGCTAGATCCGTATATAGGTATAGGCAGGGGAGATAGGCTCACATAAGCTACACCTGATCTGTAAATAAGTATAGACTGACGAGAGAGAGATTAGTATAGACTAACACAGGCTACACCAAATCTGTATATAAGTATACACTGAGGAGATAGGTAGTATAGGCTCACATAGGCTACACCAGATCTGTATATAAGTGTAGACTGAGGAGGTAGGGCAGTATAGGTTCACACAGGCTACACCAGATCTGTCTATAAGTATAGACTGAGGAGGTAGGACAGTATAGGCTCACATAGGCTACACCAGATCGGTATATAAGTATAGGCTGGGGAGATAGGCTAGTATAGGCTCACATGGGCTACACCAGATCTGTGTATAAGTATAGGCTGTGGAGATAGGCTAGTATAGGCTCACATGGGCTACACCAGATCTGTATATAAGTATAGGCTGGGGAGATAGGCTACATCAGATCTGTATGTAAGTATAGACTGAGGAGAGAGATTAGTATAGACTCATTCCGGCTACACCAGATCTGCATATAAGTATAGACTGAGGAACTAGGCTAGTATAGGTTCACATAAGCTACATCAGATCTGTGTATAAGTATAGACTGAGGAGATAGGCTTGTATAGGCTCACATAGGCTACAGCAGATCGGTATATAAGTATACACTGAATACATAGGCTAGTATAGGCTCACATTGGCTACACCAGATCAGTGTGGAGCTAGGCTAGCATAGGTACACATAAACTACACCAGATCTGTATATAACTATAGGCTGGGGAGATAGGCTAGTGTAGGCTCGCATAAGCTACACCAGATCGGTATATAAGTATAAACTGAGCAGAACCTATACTAATAGATTCACATAGGCTACACCAGATCTGTAAATATCTATAGACTGAGAAGATAGGCTAGTATAGGCTGACATAGGCTACACCAGATTTGTAGATAAGTATAGACTGACGAGAGATATTAGTATAGACTCGCACAGGCTACACCAGGTCTGTACATAAGTATACACTGAGGAGGTAGGCTAGTATAGGCTCACATAGGCTACACCAGATCAGTATATAAGAATAAACGGAGCAGATGGGGTATTATAGGCTCACATGCGCTACACCAGATATGTTGTATATAAGTATAGGCTGAGGAGATAGGCTAGTGTAGGCTCACATAGGCTACACCAGATCTGTATATATAGGTATAGGTTGGGGAGATAGGCTATTATATACTACACAGATCGGTATATAGGTATGGGTTGAGGAGGTAGGCTAGCATAGGCTAATATAGGCTCAGATTGGCTAAATCTGTATATAAGTATAGGCTGGGGAGATAGACTGGTATAGGCTCACATAGGCTACACCAGATCGGTATACAAGTATAGACTGAGGAGATAGGCTAGTATAGACTCATATCGGCTACAACAGATTTGTTAATAGGTATATGCTGGGGTGATAGCATAGCATAGGCCCACACAGGCTACACCAGATCTGTATATAAGGATAGACTGGGAAGATGGGCTAGTTTAGACGCACATAGGCTACACCAGATCTGTATATAAGTAAAGGCTGGGGAGATAGGTTAGCTAAGGCTCAGATTGGCTATAGCAGATCTGTATATAGGTATAGGCTGGGGAGATAGGGTGGTATAGGCTCACATAGGCCACACCAGGTCTGTATATAAGTATTAACTGAGGGGAGAGATTAGTATACGCTCACATAGGTATACTTGATCGGTATATAAGTATAGACTGAAAAGATAGGCTAGTATAGTCGGTCTGAGTGGCTCAGTTGGTTAACGCTGGCCTACAGTTCCCAAGGTCGCGGGTTCAAACCCGGCCCAGGCCAATGGTTTTTAAGTGGGCTTAAAAACGACAGCTCCATGTCAGTAGATTTACTGGCATGTAAAAGAACTCCTGCGGGACAAAATTCCGGCACACCGGCGACGCTGATGTGATCCTGGCAATTGACAGCGTCGTTAAACAACAAAATCATTATCATTAGGCTAGTATAGGCTCACATAGGCTACATCAGATCTGTATATAGGTATAGAGTGGGGAGAGAGAATAGTATAGACTCAGGCTAAACCAGATCTGTATATAAGTATACAATGAGGAGATAGGCTAGTATAGGTTCACATAGACTACACTAGATCTGTGTATAAGTATACAATGATAGGCTAGTATAGGCTCACGTAGGCTACACCAGGTTTATATAAGTATATAAGTAAATAAGTATAAACTGAGGAGAGAGATTAGTATAGCCCTACACAGGCTACTCCAGATCTGTATATAAGTATAGACTGAGGAGATGGCCTAGTATAGGTTCACATAGGCTACACCAGATCGGTATATAGGTACCTATATTTCGTTATATATCGTTTAAGTTATGCTGTTCACAAGCAGACACACGCACACACACAAACATGGACCTCTTTCTTAATGCATGTTTTTGGATTCAGGGGGCCTCAAAACATATTTCCGGTGAAATCTCGACATCAAATTTTTAGGTCGAATATAATAGTTCCCGTACTTATATATGCAGTAGAGAAAATGAAAGTAACCATACCTCCAAGGTAAAAACTTTATAAGAATTCTTGTTTACTCTGTCCTTGATGAGAGCACGAAACATAACTATTTGACTTCTGTTCTAGTTTGAATCTTCCGTGCTGATCCGTATTTAAACTACATTCAATGCTTTGTATACTTAATTGTTAAACAAACTTCTGAAAATTCAGGGATATTCGAAGATGGGATAATATGGGAATTGTATAAGCGTTAGTGCATAGTTTGTGGCTTACTAAGGGTTCAAAATATGATTGTATAGTGAACTTAGGTCTAGGCTTACTCATTGTACTGCCCTTGCAATACGTACTGTGGTAGGAGGAGGCTGGTCTGTAGGGAAAGAATCTTCCAGAGGGTTCCATTTCTTCTGCTCTTCCATTGTTGGCTCTGCCCATGGCTGGAGTTCACCAGAGGCGAATACACCATAGAACGTGACGCCCACAATGTGTACCGTGGCTGCCATGATGAACACTGTCTTCCAACTTGATGGGTCCTGCCAACATCAAGAAATACCAGCCTTAATACACAGCATCATTACCTTGATACCGGAATTATTGACGGGTAATATCTATACCAGGCATGGGCACGAGAGAAAAGGTAGTGATTGAACTTGCCTTGCCCACCCCCATATTCTCTCCAAGCGACGAAAGTTTTTTGTAGTGTTTAACGTCCGCTTTTACTACATACGGCACCGCAGGAGGTGACACTGATGATACATGGAATGAAGGTGGAGCACTGGTGGAATGAGATGGTGAGGGAAACCGGAGGACCCGGAGGAAACCCGCCTCAGCGCCGCTTCGTCCACCGCAAATCCCACATGTGGTTGCCTGGGATCAAACCCGGTCCGCTTTGGACAAAAGTTGCTTGAATACAACGCGTACAGTGGTGGGTTCCTTCCACCTGCGCGGTACTAATAATTTCTACGTTTTTATTAACTATTTTGTTTATATTAAACATATTTTGCATGCAATAATAATTATTACTGTGATTATGCAAATTACATAATCTTGAAGTTTATAGTCTTCTTTTATCTTATGCACGTAATATCCTTACGCTGTCTTATGATTAACACATTAAATTGTTTCTCTTTCACAATACACAAAGTAGTAAAGTTCCATTGCTATTTAGCCATAAAATATTTTTAAAATATTTTATCAACAAAGTTAATTCTTTGGTTTTAAACTTAATATTGTGTTCAAACTTTTAAACACGAAATAAAATAGTTAATATTAAGTAAACTAATAAGAAACTAAACCCCTAAAAAGTGGAACCATATGTCCCATTTATAAGTTTACAAATACGAATATTCAGAATGTACCTTTTGAAATTGTAAATAAATTTGATTTATGCTTCTGATCAAAGTGGCGTTTGATATTGAAACGCTTTATATTTGCAAATTGAAATCTGCATATTAAACAGCAAACTTTCCTGCTTTTGTAATTTACAACAAATTCTCTCTACTACTCTTCATGAAACAGTGACACTGACCACTGAATGAGGCGTGTTGGAAGCTGAACAGCAGTCGGTGGGTGAAGGCAAGAACGTGTTTCAGTAGAGTGGCCCAGTTGAGCCGATTTTGCCCATGCCTGATCTATACTCTTATAAATATATGATCAATAAGTAATCTCCATATGCTAAAATTAATGCATAATGCAGTAAACCGAAGGTACATTCATTAGCGATGTAATTTAGGAAGTCAGGCTAGTGTACCAAAATACCATTAGCTCAAGGTGTCCCAGGAATGCAATGTGTTAAGCTATCGTAGATAAAATTTTGAAAAATATAATGGGACGAGATCCATTGAAACATCAGTTACTGTGAGACTTTAAATTTTTGTGCAAAAGTACAGCTTTAATTTTAACAGCTGTAGGATTGGCAACATTATGTAGGAACTTTGGTGGGGTTAAGGTTTGTAGGCAGGACTTAAATTAATAGAAGAGAGTGTATTGCTAAAATTTGCGCCTTTTCCTCTTTGTTTTTAGTCTTAGAGTGGTCGATTATCGGCATCTCCAGCGCTTAAAGACCGCGTTTCATTTGTATAGATGTAACGGTAAATTTAGCTTAATATTTCCGTGACTAATGGCAACATACATTTCGTACCAACACTAATACCAACACCGCCACCGCTGTTTCGCGCAAAGAGATGTCTGTGACTGAACGCAATATTACGTTACACTTACGGGCAAGGGATGGCCGGTCTGTCTCAGTGTGATAGAACGTGGCAGTGGGGCTGGACAAAGTTCAGGAAAAGTTTTTTGCCATATTTCTTCCCTTAATTTTAATATGTGTTTTACGCTGTTGAAGAGCTTCTTTTGTAAACATTCTCTTTTAGTTTTAAACTTACTATTTTATGCACGTTTGGCTTTTGTTAACTTAATTTAGCACAATCATATTATCATTCAATAGAAAATTATTCGTTATTATGACAATATAAACATATTTTAAAAATATAGTGGGCAGCATTAACATGATCTCTGCCCAATTTTGATCATTTTTATATCTCTTATACGAGTACATATCAGTCTTACCACATTTATTTTTCCTCTACTTCGTATTACTCTAGTTGAAGGTTTGAGAAATGCTTTCAGTATATATTTCGCTGTACGTGGAGGCAGTACGAAAGGAAATCAGCACTACCTCCTTGCGGACGCCTCATTCCTTACCGTTTGTAGGGTACCTTATGTCACGTTTTCATTTTCTTGGCTAATACTGTCACCTTGTGTTCTGTATACTTATGCTAATGTTGTCAACTCATTGGCTAATTAAGTAATTACGAATACATATAGCTTCAACTGGAAGGGAGGGGAGGTAACATGTTCCCTTTCAAACTGGTGGAGACCAATATTGTTCCACTCAGACATTGTTCCACTCTCCGTCGCATATGTCCTTGGTTGTCCGCGATACGCTTGAGCGCCAGTCCCTTGCCCTGGGTCTTACACTGGGTTTAGTTTTAGGTAACGACTCAGTAGCTGTAAATACAGTGCTGCGCTTTGTTGCCAATATTGATCTTTGTGAGGAAGTGTAAGGTTATTTTATTTCGGAGGTTTTGGCATTGTAGGGTATTTTACGTTTTGATTTTTCAACGTTTTAATTCTTGTGTTTTAACTGTTTTAACTTTTAGCAATTTTGAGTTTCACTTTTTAGATTTCTAAATGGGAAGTTTTAATAGTTGAGTTTAGTTGAGTTTAGCTGTTTATGTATTTTAACTTTCGGTTCTTAGCTTTCTAAGGGTGAGTTTTTACGTTGGTACTTCCGTGATTTTATCTTTGGGCTTGGGGTTCTAATGGCCAAGTTCTCGACGGGCCCTTTAACACGACCCACTCTCACGCACCGTCTAAAAGCCCCTACAGACCTTCAGAAATTCGATGTCTATTACTATTTATGCTCTCGGTAAACTCGTTAAAATGTGTGTTGCTATATATTGTGTTTGACAATCCATACTTTTTATGACTTCACGAGAAACAAGACATGCTGATATCGCTTAAAATGTATGATAAAGTACTGGAAAATTCCAAACAATAGCAATAAATATCTCGAAAATAGCTAATCTCACAACACACTAGTTGACATAAGTTTTGCGTTTTAACGACATCTAAGCTTTTCGTGAGCTAAGTTTTTGCCTCTCTGTTAGTTTTCTTGTTACCCATAGAAAATTATGAAAACATCATTTAGAATGAAATGAATTGTATTTCTGTCTCATTTCCTTTTGGTAAATAGTGTTTGAGGAGTGGTGTATACCACTTCAAGACACTCTATACTCTACCCAATCCCCGTCCATCCTACCATTGTTTAAAGTACTTCCAAATAAAGCTGTACGAAAAAAATTGAGTCGCTAAAGAAAAATTATCATCCTTCAGCTGGGAATCGAACCTGGGAACCATAAATTTCAAAGTTAGCGTGCTAACTACAGTCTCCAGAGGCAATCAATATAATTTTACTGTAGGGCAGTAGATGAAACGATAGATTTTAAAGAGCGGGTCGCAATGTGATGGTTTTGAATTCTTAGCTCTTTGCATGACCACGAGAAAAAGAAGAACAGCGGCTTACCAGATAAGGAAAGCATACGTATTTGGAAACAACAAGCAACGACATAGACTAATTCAGAAACAGTTAACTTAATAAAAATATTATTCGACATAAATTGTCTGCTTTCAAGATGTATGTTTTATGTGTATCATATATTTTGTCTATCACGATTTACCAATTGAGAAATCATTTCATTTGTCATGCAAATATTGAGTGAGAAAAAGAAACAATTAACAAAACTTTTTTTTTTTTTTTACTTTTGAAGGGTAGTCTGGGGTGGGATTTTCTTGAAAATCTTCACGTTGAATTCTTGGAAGATATTGATTTTAAATATCAAGTTTTTATGTTTAACTGACTTTTCGGTTTTTAGTTATGCAGTTCGCCGACGCACACATGGAATTTTTTTTCTGAAAATGATTTTTTATTCGGGGGGCATCCGGCGAAATCTCGATATCATACTTTTGGATGAAGTACAATACCTTGTCTACCTACTTTTTATAAATATATGGTAGAGAAAGAAAGAAAGAAGAAGAAGAAAAAAAAAACAACACTGAATTTTTTAGTCTTATTTCACCTTTCCAACACTTATATTCTTTAGTACCTTGGCAACAGGATGTAACGAAGAAATCAAAGGGCGTAATCGTAAAAACGAGAGAACGCACTTCACTCCTTCTTTCGTTCTTTCTTTTCTCACCTTTCTCTGGAAAAGTTAAAGAATCGATTAAGATATAAGAAGTCTTCCATTATGACCCTCTTTCAGATGAAGTTAGTTAGATCTTCATTTGCCAAGCCTTTCCCTGCTTTTGAATACGGTGACAGAATCCATACGACCTTGTGATCTGCCCTTACTTGGGAAACGTATGAACAATGCCTGTCACATAAAGAATCCTCACCCTTCTCCCCGACAAGCGGAATGAAATTGGGGTGGGTTGTCTGGGGCTGGGGCTTGGGCTCATTTGGAACGAGAGAACGTTCACAATACCCGTGACTTTAAGGCCAAAAGTGACGTATGTGTTAGCTTCTAATAAACAAGAACACAATCTATGTTTATTGAAGTTAAAAAGACACGTGCGCACCTTCAGAAAGTGTAAGTGTAGCATACACCTGACTTTCGCTGTACAGTGTTCCCCAAAACTCTTCTTACAAAAGTTCATTCTTCTATCACGTTTTGTTAACACAGATGCACTTTCATTACAGATTTACACATTTCGTTGTAAGCATAAGAATACACTAGACCAAAGTGATCATTACAAAGCGATTGGTATGTGATAATTAGGCTTAGTAGGTGAGCTACCAAAGTTATGCACGCTTGGTGTGTAGAGCAAACGGGCAGAACCAGTTCCCCACACTGTGCCGTCACATGCACTACGAACGCGCATAACTTGAATCCTCTTTAATATAGCTGAATTACTAAGCCTAGTAATAATTCATGCGCCTTATATGACCTTGAGTAGGAAAAAGAATAGCGCCTTACCATTTAAAAAATACATATATTACACTCACATTAAGTTCTCCATTATAGGTAGTTTATTTTTATATAACTTCTACAGACTACTATTATTAAAGTTTGTATTTCTATGTATACTTCATATTAATTGAAATGTCTTTGTAGAGATAGTTTTATTACACATTGTGTAGGCACAAGGAGGATAAAGGAAACCGAATGGATAGTGAGATGTTTTCAAAACATGACGGTTTCGCCTCTCATATCTGCGCTAATCAGCAAAGCTTTGATGGTTATGGCATACATAAAATTGGATGGCGGCTGATACCTGACAATCTGTGTTCTATTTTCTGTTGGGCAGATACGTTTTGTAGGCGCATATGATATTTACATCATCGGCTTTACAGCATGTTTAACTATACAACACCACAAGGCGTGGCAAGGCTCTGATTGGATTTTGTGTTGACCAGCTCCTCCTGCCAATCGCCATTAAATTTTGTGTCAGCCGTAGTTTTATAGTCTGTAGTGTAAAGCAAATCTCCCGGTTGCAAGTCTTTAGTTGTTTTAAAACAGTCCTGTCCTGTGGCACTACGGCCCTTTGAGTGTAGCCTGGGCCTACAGCCCAGCCACTGGGTCCTCACACGCGTCATGAGCGGGGTCTAGTGGTGGAGAGTGGGACGTGGTCATCGCTCCGAACCCTCCCGGCCAGTATATGAGGTTTTCGCAACCGGAGTTGATCTTACAGAGGAATCAGGATGGATGATCGAAACTTAGTATGAGAGCGGGAAATGGAGATATGAAATGATGGCGAAAGATGATAGGAAAGGTGACGATGGAGCAATTGGTGGAATGATGGCGGGGGAAACCGGAGAACTGGGACAAAACCCGCCCCTGCGCCTGTGTGTTTTGCCTACTTGTAATACTTTTAACGGTTTTTTCTGCCATATTCTTGTTATACTGTTCGTCACCAATTAAACCTATGTAAAAACACGCTCTGAATTGCGCAACATTGTTTATTTTGTACAATTTACATTGTAGGTTTTTTTTTTTTTTTTTTTTTTTTTTTTTTTTTTTTTTTTTTTTAAGAAAAGAAGCAAAATCCATGAAACCGCAGTCAAATGGTACCCCGTCATCATCCACGCGTGCCAACACACCGATTATTTTACGTGGGCCCTCCCCGTCCTTTACCACAGGCACATTTGACTGCGGTTGCCGAGACTCGAACTCACAACCTCACTACGTGTTGTCTTAACGATCATGGCTATCCGAGCCAGCAGGCTGAAGGTCTCCCAGACCGCCTAATCTAAACCGGTTTCGAATTAGAGGAAGAACGGCATAAGTAGCGAAATAATTCGGGTCTGAAAGGGTTAAATTCTTGGAATTCTCGAACTCACGACCTCACTACGTGTTGCCTTAACGATCATGGCTATCCGAGCCAGCAGGCTGAAGGTTTCCCAGACCGCCTAATCTAAACCGGTTTCGAATTAGAGGAAGAACGGCATAAGTAGCAAAATAATTCGGGTCTGAAAGGGTTAAATTCTTGGAAGTGATTGTTGATGTGAGTAAACTGTTTGTTTGTTGACCTTGTCTTCAACATGGCTGTTTGCAACATCATGCGTTTTGAGAAGTAAATTTTATCTTGAAGTAATGAGCTGTATTATATTATTAATTTCCAAAGGCATGGGTTTTTCTTTTAGAAGTAAAAGAAAAGTTGCAGCTTTATTAGCTTTGTTACATACATAAAATATTTTCTGGTGTACTTTTAAAAGAGCAATATGCATATTCACAAATATTTCAGCACTTTCAGTAATACAGAAAATTATATTTCTATAATTTTGTTTCGGGGTTTAAGACTTGATGAAGTGCAGAGCATCGCTAAGGAGGGTGTGGACACGCCAACTGATAACCATTTAGAAATAGCTTTAACGAATGCAGCAAATTCTGGCTTGTGAGATAAAGATTCTTTTTAATTTTGTGTTACAAAGAAATCTACATTTTTATATAGTAAATTTTGGTCTATCCCTGGTGCTTTGCCCGTTAATCAAATATCTTCCGAATGAAGAGAACTTCACAGGCTATTGCTAATGGTCTAATACAGTTTAGCCATCACGTTTATCATTACTTTAATTAATTTTTAATCCAACCGTAAAGAACGTGCGAATGAAATGCGCTGGATCTCTTCTTTATTATAAGCGTTTCCGGAGACTCGAGGCACTTTGTGAGAGAAGGAAAAGGGAAAATGTGAGCACGAGGGATGAATTGGGGGAGCAAGCAAGCGCGAAGGCATTTCGTTATGTGCTGGTCTTCCAAAGTCAAAATCCGATATACTTCATGTATGAGTTAGAATTCTTTAGCGAAAACAAATTTTTATTCACTAGCTGAAATACCCGGCGTTGCCCACGGTTTGACAACTATTCCTATAGCTTTTAGACATAGGTTGGATACTAAAAATAAACAAAATAAATAAAAACACCAAGCAAAAGCACTGTTGAACAACTACTACAGGGAGAAAATTAATTAGAGAAAGCTGTGCGAATGCAAAGCGTTGCATTTCAATTTCAAACATGTAAAAGTTGCATAAATCGTTTGTAGAAGAGGCAGTAAAGAAAGAAAACTATATAGAGACAACCGTGTGAATGTAATACCTTGCATTTCTATTTCAATCATAGAAAATTGTATGAATTTCATACTAGAGAAAGAAATATGATTGTTTCTCAAAAGAAAAGTGCGTAGAGAAAAGCGTGTGACTGTAAAACGTTGCATTTCTATTTCAATGATAGAAAAGTGTATAAATTGTATGTTGAAGGACAAGTAGATAAGGATATGTGAAGGTTATGTATCAGAAAAGCGAATAGAGAAAACCATGCGAATATAATATGTTGCAAAATAAAATGAATAGCATGATAACCGCCATGAAAAAGTGTTTATATGCGCCAATTTTCATTGTGATGAGTCAACCGTGTTGGAGTTTATCAACTTCATACATATCAACATTGTATGTATAGATTGCATGAATATGTTGAAGAGCGAGTAGAGAAGAAGATGTGAATGTGTTACGAAAAAGAAAAGTGTGTAGAGAAAATCGTGTGAATATAATCCGTTTTCCATGATATTGTGAGAAACAACTGAATAGTGGCAGCGCTTTTAAGATTGACAATCTATTAAACATTTTAAACCAATAAAAATGAATATTTCCGAAGTGGTTGCTGGCACAACAAAGATTGTAAATAAATTGTGTGCTTTAAAGAGATCTGTGTTGTTCGTAGAGCAGGTTTCTCTCAATCTTACGATTTACAATTGTAGGTACAAAATTAATACAAACGAAGAGGTCTTCCCAGGATATTACCAGAAGATTCAATGTACCGATTTTATTTTTATAAAAGAATCTTAAACATATGGATTTTTAATCAAAATAGCAAGAACCATTTTAATCAAATTGAATATTCCGAAAAATCATCCATATAAGTATTATTTGGTATGAGGAGTTTGTTTAAAACTCCTCTTGTTGCATCTTTGGAAGATACTAAATCTAAATACAAAGTCGGACATTTCTTTTTGGGGTTATGTTGTTTACAGATAAACATACGGACGTTTTCCTATAAAATACGTAAACAATATCTACGGTAACATTATTAAAAGAGATATTTTGTTAATTTTGTGCCAAGGTTTTTGCTTCAAAGGAGAAGCTGACAGGAACTATTTCGTAAGATTGTTGTAAGTTTAATTCATTGTATTGTTTGTTAGAGTATTACTTTAATGTTTTCTTCATTTCTTTCTTTTCTTTAATCTGCATTGTTTGTATTCTAATTACAATATTTTAATTACCTGAGGTCTGATACTTCATTTTATTATGATAGAGATATAAAACTAAAATGATATAAATTAAAGAATATATGTGGAACGCTTCAACGAACTCTGAAAAATAAAGTTCGAAATTAAACTATGATGAAGTTCTTAAAGTGATGGCCGTACCAATATTGGCACATGGTTCCAAAAAGTGGGCAATGAACAGAAGGGATAAAAGAATGGTGGAAAGAGCTGAAGTGAAATTTTTAAGAAGCATTGCTGGATATACCCGTTTGGATCACATGAGGAATGATACAGGGAGCAACTAAAATATATATAACTTAAATAGTAACATATTTATATACAAACAGAATTGGGCAGAGCACATAACACGGATGTCAATGTAATAGAGTAAAATAGTTGCAGGATATAAACCTAAAGGAACCGAAGTGTTGAAACACCTAAAGGTCGCTGGAAAGGTGATCTTCCCTGAGCCGAAACAGGCCTATCTTGGTCTCGATGATGATGATGATTATGATGTATTCTAATTTTCATAATGGCTAGTAAGAAGTGAACCAATTGTAATTTTAATTGCAAGAAGTCCTTTTCCATTGCATAGACCAAAGTGTACTGGTTCTCTTAACCAAAATAGTGATATATTTGGCGAGATTAAAACACGCAGTGCACAAGTAACTCGATGACAGCTTTTTATTTAATGCTTGGAATTCGCATATAATTGATAAAATTGTATATTTAGGCAGTTATCTACAGCTAAAATAATTTTAAAACTATAATGGTATTGTGACATATCCATCTTACTTTTGCGCTGATTAGGTGTCGCTGATTAGGAATGACGAAAGCAACCTACAATGCTGTGACAAAATTTGCGTTACAAGAGACCATAATTATGTATTTAAGCAATATATTGGAACAGTACATGTTATGAATGGGGTATATTTACTGCACTGTTTTTGGATTCGGAGAACCTCAAGATATATGTTTCTGGTAAAGTGTAACCATCGAATATTTGGTAGAAATATACTACTTCCTCTTACAGTTTATAGATAGGTGGTAGACCATGTACAGAAATTTAAAATCTCCACGTTGGCATAAAAGGGAACGATATAACTCAACAAAGTGCCATTAATGCATGTAAAATGTGTGCAGAACGCTGCAACTATTGCTCCTAAATTTTAGCGTAACTGATACTTCCTACGATTTCAATTTAAGCAACATTCAACCATTACCCCATCACTTTTATCACCTTGCTTAAATGTAAAGCCAAATAACTATTGATGACCATGTAATAAAAGTTCTTGAGCAAGCTCTTATCACTCGTGTGTCTGGATTATAGAAAATTAACAGTTTTGTTATTTTCTGAGAATCTTTATACTATTTATGTCCATGCTTGTGGATCTATAAAATATTGTCGTACACTAAACTAAATGTAGTTTCTACACTAGAAAACACAAAATGGACAATAACTTCAGCAGAGAACCAGCTCCGTCGTTAAAGTTTAGTTTTGTTACTTACGTGATCCTTGGTGATGTTATCAATAACAATGGGACAAATAAGACCAGCTATGGTTCCAATACCATTGGACATCCCCATCAGAATACTGGCATACCGTGGAGCTATATCCAGATGGTTTACATTGAAACCTGAAATATAAATTAATATTTTTTAATGGTGATTAAATCATTGGGCTCAAATATTGTCACTCGAGCATGATTCAGTTACAAAGTATCAAAGGTATCATGCAATTCACATGTATTACAAGATATAGGGATTATTAAATCTTTTCTTGTTCTATAGTTAGAAAATCGAATAATTGTCCTTAATATTCGTTAGAAGAATCCAGAAAGGTCGTGTGATGTCTTATCGGAGTGGTTCCACCAAAAGCATCGACCTCTTCCCATGTTCGGAATAAGTCATGCACTACGTGATGAAATAGTGCAGATTAAACTAGATCGCTCGCCTCGGTAGCGTGATGGTCAGCGTGTCTGCCTCACGTTCAAGAGGTCGCGAGTTCGAATCTCGCTTAGGGTAAGTTATCCGGGTAAGGTTTTTTTCCGAGGTTTTCCCTACCCTGAGAAGATGAATGTCGGGTAACTTAAAGCTCCATGGACCTCGGGCATCATTTCACCCATTTCATTTCATTCATTCGTCCGATATGACACAATGTTGGAGGACGTTAATTAAAAAAAAAAAATTAAACTAGATCACATTGGTAATCTGACAATGAAAAGTTGAACTTAGAACTTAAAGAATTTTTGACTAACGAAAGGACGGACAAAATGCTGCATCATGAATATATAACTCACCGGATATAGCAAATCCACTGAACGCCACTCCCAGCGTCAGAGCCGTTGTGGCAGCCACAGCCGATTTGGCATAGGCCACTACGATGAAGAACAGCGCTTCCATACCGAATCCACCACAGTTGAAAATCTTCCTCACATTCGTTGTGCTGAGAATGCCTTTCTTCCTGACGTGATCCGCCAACAGGCCTCCAAGGGGGACGATGACAGTCATCAGAAGATGTGGCAACGCTCCCACGAAACCAGTCTGAAAACACAGCATAAATCAAAGGTGCGAAAATTCAATTGCACCCTTATTTTTTATACCTTTCACAATCACAAATTCTGAGGACTACAATGTTATCCTATTAACCAAATTATATTCTGATCAATAGTAGTAACTGTTATTCTTTTAACATAAGTTGGTGCCCGTCCAGTTGAATATCCTTTTATTTTATGTTCGGTTGTTATAAACTGCTCTAACAGCTATCCACAGGTCTTTATGCAAAATAAATAACCTATAATTGTTCCACTCTTAGAAGTTAACTTGATGTAAACATATGACGTCATTAACCAGTCCGCGATACGCACCACAACGCAATATAGTGCCTAAATATACGCGATTATTGGAACTTTGCTGGAAACGTTTGAACTTTATGAAATAGTAAATAATATGAATAGTAAACTAAAGAAGATTATTGCTGCCGTTTAATTCTGTGTAGTATCGCTCACCTCTCTTCTGCATTCACACAATATAATAAGTAGTTTTGGTCTTCTCAGCTGATACTAACCAAGGCTAACGCGGAGGGACACAAATATTTTGTTTACATCAAGTTTGGTTCTAAGACTGCATCGACTATAGAATAATAGATTAAAATGAGTTTGTGAAGCACACTAATAAAGACACACGGAGATTATACTGAGTGCAGATGTTGAAATTGAAATTACATTTTACGTACGTGGTTTCAGAATATCAGTTTCACTTTATAAATTATGCTCATCATGATTTAGAAGGAAATAAAAGTGAAATAAATCACTCCCAATGTAGCCACACATTATACGGGCAGAGCATTCGAACAAGTAGTGCAGAATTTTGGTGTGAGGATGTACAGTCGAGTGCCCCTGCCTCGTAGTGATATGACGTCAAAAGTCTGCCACTCAAACATTAACCTAGGAACACAGGTCAGTCTCAGGCTCAGGAGCGTAGGAAATGGTGAGAGTAAGAAAAGCATTATGTGAGTGCTAGAAGTGGTGGGAGTTGAGCGTGGCAGAGACAGTTTAATGTTTTCTTACCAATATAAACCACTGCACAGTATATCGGTACGATTCCATACACTCGACTGAATACGAGTATTTTGGAATAGTGGCCATGTTTCGGAGATGCACTGCTAAGCAATGAAAAAAACAAATTGCAAATTATTCAACGTTTATTCGTTTCTTACTGACTGTAACAAAGTTGTTAAACATCACAAGCCATGGCTAGCAAGGGAGTTTATCTCTAGATCTTCACGTGCTGTTATTAGCTGTCTGTGACTCGTTTGTGAATGTTCCCGCCAGGTGGTAGTGCTTTGTTTATATTTTGAATTAGCCTGCGTAAGTATCACACGTAATTGTAAGGTTATATAATTTTGGGCTGAGAAAAACGATGAGAAAGAGAAAATCTAGTTTCTGGTATTAACAAAAGATGGAAATATATTATTTTAGCAGATTAAAAGAAAACAACACATTTTAATTAAATGTGTCAACAATAATGAAAGTGCAGTTACATCTTTTTAAACAACATTACAATCCAAGAGTTCAAAGTTTATGGAACATGGCAGGTGGTTCTGAAGAGAATCATGTGGTTGTCTTTTGGCTTTCCCCTTGTGAGTTGCGAAGTATCCTTACACAGAGACCATCAATAATCTGCAGGCATTGTTTCATTCTAATAACCCTGATAGTTCCATTTTTTGTTTGTGTTCAGTATATTTGATTGAGTTGAGGAGGACTTTCATGTTTGCATAAGTTTCCTTATGTAAACTGCATGACTAACTGTAACAGAAACAAGACACTTGCCGTTTCGAAGTAACACAATGTTCAGACTTAGTTTGGAGGAATCTAAGAACAGCATCCATTCCATAGGAAGTGGTAAAGTATCCGGATGTAAAATAAGTTGAACAGCAGATGGAAGATTCCGGTATTGAGTTTTTCTTTCTTTCTTCCTCTTTTTTTTTTTTTTCTTTTCTTTCCATTGACAATCTTACCTTTATAGGTGGAATCAGTCAGTAATAGCAGTCATCTATATGGTCCGTAGGCTCTCGTCAAACCACAGGTACAGCAACAGCTATAGATCATTTTTTTATTTTTCAGCCATCCTCGTAGTGTAACAGAACAAGTGTTGCAAGCCCATGACTTATCCTGGTTCTCTACCTTCATACCAAAATAATGCCAATAGGCAGTCTTCACAAGAGGTGTGAGATTGCGATTCTATGATTAAATTTTACTTCACCACAAATGTAACAACGGTTAATCACTGTATTTACACGTTTTCGTGGCATTTTAATAATGTTTACACCTTAAAAGTCTCCAATCCCCAGAAATTCTGCACAACAAAATTACAACAGAAATAATATTGATCTTACACTCACAGCAACAACAGGAATGTTTATAGCTTACAAACAGCTGAGGACATTGTGTTTTGTCAGTTGATAGGTGTCCATATTTCAAAACTACAACTTTCCCCAATAGAAAATGTAGACTAAAAAATGATTTGTTACCTAATCGCCAAAAGAAGAAATAATCATATTCTTAACGTTCTCGGTCTTGAAGCAGAGCAATCGATGCTTCGGGAGAGGTGCACACTCCCGAAACGTCGATGGCTCTTCATCACTACATCTGGCTTGAAGCCCGAAAATGTCTAGAATGTGTTCGTCGCCAGGAAAGCTTCAGACCTTATTTCAGATCTTATTTCAAGAGCTAATTAGTAAGTTTTGTAGTTATTAATGAACTCAACAGGCGGAAATTCATAAGAATCAGCTGTTTTTGAAACATTTTAATTGTTGGCCAATGTAATTGACATTACTTGATGGCTAATATTAAGATCAAAATGTGAATGATTATTACAGAGAATGTTATTAAAAATTTCATTTTCATTTCATTTACACCTTTCGATAAAGGATAGTGTGAGTCATAATTGTTTAAAGAAGTACATTTTATTACACTGTCAGAGCTGAGTAGCTTCCATGACCGCTTGATGTTAACTCAACTCTTTAAAGGCTTAAATATGTTGTTGTTGTTTTCTAGCGCCTTGCATCTGGCAATGAAGCCATTAGCATTCGTGCCTTCCAATACTTTTGAACTGTAGTTTCTTCTGATCTTAATGCTTCACAGGTCTTCAAGTGTTCAAAGGCTTAAATATACGCTACTGAGAAAGATCAATTAGAGAGAAGAAAAAAAGTAATTTTACCTCTTCTATCTGGAAGTCGAAGGTTGTCTGCAAATACTGAGCCTGGAAAAGTACGAGCAGGTAGAAGTTCCAGGAACGGCAGAAATTGGCTACGATGATGGCATATACGGGCATTGACGTGAAGAAACACCTCCAAGGTGTAGTGGACATAGTGGGCATTGCTTGGTTCACTGACGATCCCAGCGATTGCTCGATGTACATGAGTTCCCTTGCTGATATACTCGGGTGTTTTGAAGGCTTCTCAAAGGTCAACCATAACCAAAAGAGGTACCAGATGCAACCCACGACGCCTGTAAGCAAACCATAAAAGTTATGTTATGGAAAAAACATTTATTACGTTATTCAGTAACTTGATTATTGGTTACGGAGAGCCTACAGAGTCTGGAACACTCACGAAGGCGGGTGGGGAAGGGGGAGAGAGAGGGAGACAGAGATATTACACTGTCTCTTGCTTACCTCATTCTCCCTTTCTATGCGCTGGCAGATCATTGACTCAAAAATACCTATTCGAAAAATGGTAATAACAATGTGTTTAGCATTACTATCAGTAAATATTGGAAATGAAAGACCAACATTTGGTATTTGTTGTCCTTAAATTAGAACATAATGATATCATTTATAACATATATGCAATGAATTTTATTCTTAAACGTTGTATTTACGCTATAAATACAACTTCATTAAAATACTAGTGGCAGGGATGATAAAGAAAGGCATACATAGTAATGCCCAAACTTATATGAAAGAGGGGAGGACAGATTTGCCTCCATCTTCTGTTCGCCGAGCTATGAGACATTCATGGGACGCAAAAACAAAGCTCTCCATACTTGGCTCCTGAATGAGATGGGATGGAGCGGCAATGTGATGTCCAGAGCGAGACCTTTCTGCACCTTCCCGGTTCCGCAAAAGCACTGTAGGTTACGATCACGCGGACATTAGGACAACACCAAGCACTAGCTGTGCTACACACAGCCGCCCCAGAACGCATAGCACAGTGCAGTAATTGACAATAAGGAATTTTTTTTCAATTGAAATAAATACGTCTCAAGTACAGGACTCTTGTTATATCTATTCATGAGGAGATTCAATGCATTTACCTACAGATGGAGAAAGTAGTACATGTTAGTGTGTCACATGTGTTTTGTTTTTGAGACATTGAAAATGTATATGGTCATACATCGCAACAAGCTCTGACAGTAATAATGCTTAAGTATAAATGTAAAATCAATTAGGATGTTACGTCAAATGCAATCATACGTGTTATTTTCATGCCATCTCGCTAGTTACGTGGGTGCTCCCCATCCTTCACTACAGGCACGTTTGCCTGCAGTCACTGAAATTCGAACGCACGAGTTTCAGCTTTGAATTGATGGCCAATCCATTTTGTCTCACTTGAATGACCATGGCTATTCGAATTGCTTCCAGCGATAGCTATATAAACCAGTTTAGGTATTAAATGAAGAGTGGCATATGCAGCAAAATAATCGATGCTAGAGAGGGTTCACTCAGCACAGCAATGAATTGGTTTTATGTAGTTATATGTAAATATGGGTAAGAGATAAAGATGTGTAACACTTACCATAGAAATAAAATGGCGCCTTCCAACTGATGCCACCAGTAAGGAGTCCTGAGAGAGGCATTCCAAGCACCACGCCAGCATAAGAACCACAGAATGCTAGCGTCGCCAGACGAGAGCGCTCTAACGGCGGCGCCCAGAACCTCCAAATACCATGACATGCCGGATATGTTACCCCCTGTAAAATGTTACATGTAAACTTTAGGAATCAGTAGTCAGACGGAAAGGCCTCTAGCAACAGGAGTACAGCTCATAGTCACCCTTTGATCTTCCAACAAGCCCCTGAGAGAAAGTGATGAAAAGGGATCCGACGAGCTACCAGATCCAGACGACGATGTGCGCTAGCAAGGAGAGGGTCCCCAACGATTCTTAAGGCTGGTTCACAACGGGAATACCATGAGCATTTTGGTTCTCAACACTAATATACGTGTACCATGCGATTGAACCTCGGCAGGAGCGCCACGCGGCGGCACCGTACCGGGCGAGGGCCAGCGCGCCCTGTGCGAGAGTGTGAGCATCAAATCCTCACACGTTACAAGAACTGAAGGACAATATCACGAGAGAAATACAGACAACCAGTCTACATGAAGTTTTGCGAGTAAACCAGAATTCTTTTCCAAGGTCATCAATTTCAACATCTGTTGTGATGCAGGTAAATCTAATGTAAGTTAGTTAGTAGATAGTGTTCCGCACCCGTTACTTGCTGGTCCTTTAGACCTAACTCTGGCGGAGGACGCGCCTGTCCTCGCTCGACACAGTGCTGCCGCGGGGCGGTCCGGCCGAACTACGAACGCACTGTGTATGTAAAATATGGTTGAAAATTGTACAAAAGTGACCTTTTACTCTGTCTCTTCTTGGGTAGGAAATTTCACTATTAAAACTGCATTTTCTTGAGTGAATTGCAAAACACTATCTCACTTAAAATGGGATATGTAATGCATGGTGTATATACTTTTTTTCAGGACGTTGTACCAGCCGCATTTTGGCTCTATAAGATAGTATAATCCTAGGTTAAAATCTTTGTTTCTTGAACCTAATAGTAAGTATTCCCAAGTGCACATTGTGCGGTGGAAACTTAAAACTACTTAGAAATAATCATGTTAAAAATAGAATCTCCTAAGTTCTAATTAACGGCTACTAGAGAGCTTACCTACCTCGACAAATCCTTGGCATATCCTAACCAAAATCACAACTGTAGGGCTGAGTACAGTCGCGCCGGGTACCAGAAGGTTCAGAAATGAAGATATTGCTATCGCCGTTCCAAATATCCTAAAACAAATACCTTAATTAAATGATGGAATTAAGGATAAGTGAATATTTATAAATGAAAAATATCATAAATATTATATTTACATGACTTTTTGAAAGTCGCACTCCTTTTTTATATAAATTAACCCGCCCAGCCACTCCGCCCCTACCTCTGCCCACTATAGGCGTCATTGGTGGGGTGCAGTACTGGAGGGTGGGACGTGGTCAGCGCCGAGCCCTCCCGGCCAGTTATACGGCCTTCTCGACCTGGGGTCACTACTTTTCTATCAAGTAGCTCCTGAATTCCTCCCCCCCCCCCCGGGACCTAATGAGGCTGAGTGCACCCCGTGCCTTTTTTATATAGCTTCTACAAAATATTCTTTTAACAAATTATTATACTTTACATCAAATGAGATAAATGTTAGAGAAAAGGTTGCAACACACACTACGCAGTAGGTTCAAGGTGGATACAAAGGCTAAAGTGATACTTAAAAAAGCTGGTCGCTATATCTGACTATAAAAATACTCTTTCCTTGAAATGACTAAGTAGCACAAGCAATTTATTGGAAATGTTAAAGCATTGAAAAATTCGATATACATAACATACAATGTGTGCATACACACACACACACACACACACACACACACACACACACACACACACACACAACAACGAATGCCTCGAAAACGATTGATGCACAATTTTTTTAAGGAATGGTGTGCTTTAGAGACACATACCCTTTTTGGGCAGTGACTTTTTGTCAATATCTTATTTGTTTTGCAAAATTAAATATAACAAATATACATTTAAGAGGACTTTGAGCGGCTAGATATATTGTTTTTATGTTAAATGTTATTGGTGGTGTTAGTTATAGGATTACCTACAGTGATGGTGGAATTAGTAGCACGTGTGATGGTAATAGTACTGATGATAGTAATAATAGTGGTACTACTAGGATAATGGAAATACTAGTGTAGTTGGTGGCAGTAGTTACAGTAATTCTGTTAGTAGTAGTAACTGTAGAAATTGTGGCACAGTGGTAGTAGAAGTGGTGATGGGGTAGTAGTAGTAGTGGTAGTGGTAGCGATAATGATGACAATTATAGTACAGAGGCATTTTTAGACGTGGCGAATGGCGGATAGATGTGCAGTGATTTTTGGACGAGTTCAGTTTTGTATTTATAAGACATGGAGGTATCGGGTTAGTATCTCTGCGACTTCCGTGCAGTAAGCATCGGGAACAGTCGTGATTATGTACAGCGCTCGCTCGAATTATCAGTGGAGTCTTGTTTATTTCTAGGAAGGAAGCCGAGACGTTACCCCCAACATCAATTTGCATGACGTCACTTGCATAGATCTAGCAAGGACATTAGAACTGTTCCCTCCTTGGTACTAAATGTATTATTTTTTCATTCTTTAGAGTATCGCCTTTCATTTGAGCTTATCATTAAGACAAAATATTTAATTATTTCCTAAATTCATATTTCTTACTTTGTTTATTCTTCTGCTTCATTTGTAGAGCCTCTTTTAACTGTATGGTCAGATGGTTTTGACTTCAGAACAACTGATAATGTTACTAATTACGTTTCATATGCTTTACATGTTTATATTGGTTAGAAAACACTTACATTTACTCCTATATTCATACTTCGAGACTCTATGGAGGGTAGGGGAATGGTTCTAAATAAAGAGAAATTCCTCTATTCCAGCCTCGAGTCGAACATGGGACTTCTAGGATAAAAAAAAACAGACCACAGACTGCCTTTATTTACTCAGATTGAGTGTCACAGTTCCTAAGGATTCCACTTTTACACTTTGTTAATTTTTGATACTTGGAATAGTGAATTGGTATTTATTTTACATCACAACTAAATGTTCCTCACACAATTCGATCGTTTGGTTTATACTAAGTATGGGGAAGAGGGGTGATAGGAATGAAATCGGTATTTACCTCCTCCACATACCCCATCACCAAATGCGGGCCAGCTGTGTTTACATATACACTTGTCTTTACAAAGAAGGTGCATAAGTTTCAAGTCAAAACCAAATAGAAACATGGTATATTTGTTTTGTGATTACGTGATTGTGATTACATTACATACATTTTCTTTTGGCATAGCAAATACGGTGCTTTTGTTCCCCTTCAACTTTGAAGTATATTTTTTACCTTGTTATAGGACATGATTGTATCACTGACACAATTTGAAAGACTGGTTGGTTCTTGGAGGTAGAAAGATAACAGGGGGCGTGGCCTAGTAGCTAGTTGGTGTGCAGGAGGGTGGACGGGGTTAAAACTGCGATGTAGGGGAAATGACGCAATGTGTCGGTTCTCCCCATCTATGATTTATACAAACAAAACGAATACGTGTAATAGGTTGCTCAAAAGCTCTTCATTCAGAACATATTTATATTACTGGGTTTTAGTTTGGTGTCCTAATGCACGATATCATTACGCTTATTCCCTGCTCCACATGTAGAACGTACCCACCAAAATCCATTTCAAGGCAAGAAGTAACGTTCACCTGTTTGCTGGATACAAGGAGGCGAGGAAACCGCCCGGCACCTGCGTGATGAGGTAGCCCCAGAAGAACGAAGAGTCGACGGCGCTCTCTACTGCTACCGACCAGTGGAACTTAACCGTCTGCAAAACAAAACATTGTTGCTGAAACGGAATAATCTCAGAACATTGCGCTCATAGGTATATCAAGTTACACAGTGAGAGAATAAAAATCGTAATGTGCAAAGTTAACCAGGTATCAGACATTAGAAGAGGATTTGTATCAGCAAGGTCAAGGTAAGGTCTTTATTAGGCTTGAGGAACAGTACTCCCAAGGTGTCAAAACATTCTCCTATTTCCCTTCCTTTCGAGACTCCTGAAGTGGCAAACTGGTAGGGAAAACCGGCTCCATTTAGTGCGTGTATTTGTATGTGTGTTAAGCAGGGGACAAACTTCTCCAGTCATACATTCGGGGTATTCTTCTCCAGGCCTGATCTCTATGGATATGGCAATGCTATATCTTTCTACAGGCTGCCCCAAAATTAGACCGACAAACTGTGGGAGCTGATAGATAACATTATTTTAAACACTTTTTGTTAAGAAAAGTCTTTTGCTGCGGTGCTTCGTTTAAGTGCTAGATGAGTTAATGTCATAGATTACTGCCTGCCACCTAGGTTAAGTATTTACGGCAAAATCAACAATGCAAATTAGTATTGCATTTATCTTAGCAAGGCACACAATCTTAATTCAAGAAACAAGCAAACAAAGCACAAACATTGATCAATGCTTCACGGGTGATCAGCCGTGTTAAATTTAAGAAGGTCGAGGTTTCGGCCATTGTAGACTCCATGGCCATCTTCAGGACTAAAAAGTCTCCTCAGTTTTCCAAATATACACATACCTCACGACAGCAGGCCCAATCACAAACCACCACCCGCGCATTGGCTAGGACAATACAACCCACATCCTCCAAACCATAGTATATGTTTGGAAAACTGAGGAGACTTTTTCATTTACCCAAGGATGTCTTGGGTTAATTAGCTTCGCTGCTTCCTCATTACACCAAACATTCCACTGCATTCGGTTTCTCGCTATTTGACACTGCTTGACTTGCTGGTTACACAAGCTGACCTGCTAAGTGTGCAGAGACGGGCACTGGGTGCACCAGGATGGGTAGACATTCTAACTTGCACTCATATCCCAAGTCTATAGCAAGAGAGTTACCAATCATCACCATTGGCTGACACTGACAAAAAGCTTGTGTAAATTGACTACATCTCTTATACCTCACGGGTAAATCCATACTAAATGGATAGGTACCGTGGGCATACATCCCGCCCGGGTAAACCCGAGCGACCTGATTTGGCTCTTGGCTCTTGGCCCTTGGACTTTTTCATCTTTTTAGTCCTGAAGATGACCATGGAGTCTACAATGGCCGAAAGCTCGACCTTCTTAAATTTAACACGGCTGATCACCCGTGAAGCATTGATCAATAACGTTCGCCGTGAAAGCTTCAAATCTTACATAAAACACAAACATCTCATTCTTTATAGTTAATCACAGCTTTACTATTCAACATTTGGCCGAAAACTTTTAAACTAGAGAAATGGCTGATGTCTTTACGAGAGTACGGCAGAATAGGGCACGTAGATGCCCTCTTTGTGTTAATTGCAATGCGTTCCAACATTTAGTATGAATAGTGATTTCATTAACAAAGAGTGCTTTAAATGATGCTATCAGCTCCCAAAATTTATTGGTCTAATTTTGGGACACCTGTATAGGAGGTGGTAGACGGGGGGTTTCCAGTAACTGGAACATAGCACAGCATGTAGGACCTTTCTGTTTCCAGCGTGGTACATGGAGGAAAGGATAGATAGGAGATTTCAAAGACGACCGGATCCGATGACGATATTCCCATCTGCTTTAGGATAAATACATTGTCAACACGTGAGCTTCCTTTTCTAAACTCACTCCGATCTTCCATAATTTTTGTTTCTGTTCCTATTTTTGAACGATTACATATTATTCGTGGATATACTTTATATATTGTGCTTAAAAGACTTGTGCCTCTATAATTATTGTAATCAGTTCTATTCCCTTTCTTGGAAATGGAGAATACTTTGGTATTTTTCATTCTTTTAGGACTTTTTAATTTTTTCAACACATATTTACTAAATGTAGAAGCCTTATCGTGAGTAATATGCCTCCATATTTAAATAATTCCAATTGAAAGCCATCTGTTCCCGCAGCTTTCCTATTCTTAGACTTCTTTAATGCGTCATTTATTCAACGGTGATATGATCTGATGATTCTTCAATCTGTTCATTTTCTAACTTCATACTTTTGGTGGTTTTATTACATCATAAACTTTAAAATGGTTTTCCCAACCTGCTTCAGTAATATGTACATGGTAACCTCGCTAAATCTCTTTCAGTTAAATTCAATCTTCTCAAGATTTTCCAAGCAATTAATTGTCTCCCATGATCATCATGTTCAATATTTACTATATATCAGTCCCAGGATTTCGTATGATTTCTTGAAAAATATTTCTTCTTTTTACATATTGTTTCTTTGTATTGCAGTGTTGTTTTTGTAGAAAAATTTCATATGCTTGTTTGTTAGCCGTTACTGCTTCTTCAATATCCTGGGCCTCTTTTTCTACTATATGCGCTCTTAGTTCCCAATACTTCGTTTACAATCTCGAGATAGCCTGCTTTATTTGCAACCTTCAGAAGTAGCAATTTCACTTATCTGTTAGGGGAATATATCAAAACCAGGGTTTATTGTATGTAACCAAAATGCAGGAAATTTAAAAGGAGGACAAGTTATGTTTGTGCTTCAATATCAGGAGAAATGTTATAACGCTGACACTGAGAAGTGCCTAAATCAATCCATTCGCCTTGTCGGACTTGATTTTAACATGTTCATCATTAATAATACACTAATAGAGTATAATTTAACTCTAGGTAGCTTTAAAGCAACACTGGTCTTTCTTTCCTCTCTGTCGATATGGAATCTCCTTTACAGTTCAGCTTAGGCAAACCTTTTGGCACCCGCGCTATCCGGGATAAACCAAGTTCAGCAAGAAGGACTTGTGTGGGCCACCAGGTGTACGTAATATCATCATGTAACATATGATAAGGAAACATTTTGTTCCATACTGTTTTTTCTTTTTGTATCTAAAATTTATTTGATTTTTAAACTAAAAACAATATCAAAATGCGTGCGTGTGCTTCTCTGTCGTTTTTCACATCATATCTAACAGAGTATATTGGAAAAAATAGAATACTTCAATATTCCAAATTATCACTGGATAATACTTCAGAGTAATATTAAACCATAATTTACAGAAAAGTTTATATTTCATACTACATTGTATTTGAATATTTTGTGGGCTTTAATACATGCACAAAGAAGAAATTGATGATGAAAATTTTAGTGCGGTATAATATAATTCTAAGAGGTCTTCTAAACCCAAATCTCCCCGAACAAAACAACCCACATTTATTTAATAGTTTTTTGAAACAAACTAAATTACCTATATTTTCAACATAGGTTCGTTTATTACAGTAATGTAGTTCCTACAAAATAATACATATACGATGCACAACTATTACAAAAGAAATTTCAAACTTGCTTGAGACTTAGGGAATTCATTTCAAAAACTTTGGCAATTGGTAAAAATACCTATGGTAATTTTGAGTGAAGTTGCTATCTAATGTTGCTGTCTCTTCTTCAAAGAAATAGAATACATTAGAATATTCAGAGATTCATCCGGAGATGGCGCTGTAGATTCCAAAGTACACTAGCGTCATGAAATA
Source organism: Tenodera sinensis (assembly GCA_030765045.1). Classification (NCBI taxonomy): domain Eukaryota; kingdom Metazoa; phylum Arthropoda; class Insecta; order Mantodea; family Mantidae; genus Tenodera; species Tenodera sinensis. Next base: position 66,993,224 of record CM060963.1, on the reverse strand, counting down.
TGTTTGCTTCAACAAAGCATAGGGTGAACTTATGTACGTGAACTTGAATCCTTGATTGAGCCCATGCATTGCGTGATGACATCGGTGTTACCCGCTCGTGAAACCAGAAAGTGATATCCAATAAAGATTGGGACACTCACTGGAGGAAAAGAGAGAACTATCAACTATCGAACTCGGTACCCTTTGCACAGCAGGTAGGTGCGCTACGGGGCCAGCCCTGTCACAGATCTCTTTGCTGTGAACCCAACAGATCATATTGAAACATACTTATTATTTTTTCCTCTGTCAAAGAATAGCTGAGAATCTCATCATAGAAGCGTCTGCAGAGAATGTAACTTTTGGTCAATTTAATGGTTGAATTAATGCCGTGATATTTTTAGAAACGTTTTTCCGAGCACGCTCGTTCATCTTGCAGTGCTATTCGTGGATAGTCGGGGTGGCTCAGTTGATTATACGCTGGCCTATTGATGCCAAGATCGCGGGTTTAAATCCAACCCAGACCGATGGTTTTTAAGTGCGCTTAAAAACCGCAGCTTCATGGCATGTAAAAGAACTCCTGCGGAATAAAATTCCAGCGACACTGATGTGATCCTGACAAATGACAGCGTCGTTAAACAAGTAGTAATAACACAACAGTCACAAAGAACCGACTGTTATATTGAATGCTCATGAACACCATGTAAGCTGCAACCTCTCGACTGCAGTTTCTGAAAGTATATAAGGACGCGCCATCTGAAGAGATTGCCTTGTGAATCAAGAAGAACCATGGCCAAACGGTTACAGAATATGATACGGCTGCAGTTGTATTGGCTGAATTTGGTAGAGTGACTCATTTGTACATTGCATTCACCAGTTTCATCCACAGGCATTCTCTGAACTGGATTACTTGCCAATGCCGTTGAATAGAGCTGACTTGAGTTCAGTGGACACTGTGGAGTATATTGAGTTGTGATTTCTGACTCAACAGTTCAATTGTGATTCGACGGGTTGTATTTTGTTCAGAGTTTATGCAACAGTGTCCCAAGTTAACGTCAGCACCTGGGTGATGGTGTGTTTAACAGGCACTGAAGTTTTCATTGCTTACAGTACTAGATAAATGGTTCACATGCGGAAAGAAGAGGAAAGAGGGAAAAGTCATTTCCTTTAACAGAAGAGTGACTGAACTAGTTTTCACCTTAATTCTTTTCTTAGAAACCACCATTAAGAAAGTGAAAACCTAATACCATGGCTAAATGTCCAAGTAATAAAATCGATAGATCGGTTGCTTTTATCTTCTTTTAAAGCTGGTAGCACAACTTTGCTATCGTATAAGGATCAGTTGTTCTGCTTGAAGTACGTGAATTTCTGCTGCCCTGTGACTGGCTCACTTTTACAGTTTCTTCCTCCATTCGTCTCCCTCTTCTCTACCCGCACACCTACTCTTGGGCGATGAATAGAAACGGCAACGATTGCTAATGGCGCATTTGGAACTCCATTCTTCGACTGGTGACGTCATACTTCCTGTTGCTCATTTCGCAGTTCGCAAAGTGCAGTGAGGCTCCTTTGTCGCTTCAGAAAGAGCAACATTTTAGCTCCACTATTGTCTACTCCCTCAAACTCTAAAATATCGATAAGAATTGAAGTTATTACTTTCCACCGCTTACCTGAGGTAGAGGAAGTATTGCATTCGACCAAAATTTTTATATTGAACATTCACTGTAAATATGTTTTGTGGCATGTGAATAAAACGTTTGATGTGTTGCACTCACATAGTTTTCTCTACTCACTCTAACTGACTATTCTAACAAACACTTATTCTTCTATCTACTTCAGTTAATAGACATAAATACTTGTTGAAATTGCTTAGGCTTAAGTGATACTCAATTTTAAGAGCTGTTCGATATGTGATGACTTTTAAATTACATTCCCTTTGCATGGCAAGCACATAAACATCCAACAATGATTTTCCATTTGAGAAAAGTATAAGTAGGTATTTCAACATTCAAACCAATAACAAGAAATATCTCAATAATGGTTATTTCCACAAAAAATGATAAATTATTTGTTTTAACGAGATCTACACATTTTGTCTAACTCTCACGGTTATCAGTTATGCAAAAGTCATTCAGAATAAAGAGGACTAGAGCAGCTATTTCCAGAAAATGGAAGATACACATTTTATTTGTCATGCAAAATCAAACATAGGCATTTTAATTAAAATCATTAGTTATTTCTAAAGAAGTAAAATTTTCGAAAATGTTTTCATCTAAAGGTTATTTTGGGGTGAAGATAATTGATATTTAACCGTCTTTACGTTTTTGACTTTAGCTGTTCACACACACACACACACACACACACACACACACACACACACACACACACACACACACACACACACACATATAATAGACACATGCACACGCATATGCTTTTTGGATTCATGAACTTTACTGTTATAGCTCGCGCATGTAAACAACTGCAGGTGGGTACAGACTGACCATGAAAGAACACTATCACTCCACGTTTGTAGCTCACTGCGAGAAGAAACAAAATAGTCGCGTTATACTACACCTTAATCTTGCGTCTGCACACACTTGCAAGGCAATGCTTCACTAGTTCACAGAGTACTACGTTACGTTGTTTTTGACTCTTGCTCCTAGTGATAGTTTGTTTACACATTTGATGGCCGAGCTGTACTTCTGACTTCATTTAAACTCTGCATTCAGCTAACTTGTATCGCACATCCCTCCAGCCTTTAGACATCACGAAAAGACAGTGTAACTAGTTCACATAAGTGAAGTACCAGAGTGAAATAAGCGAACTCCAAACGAAAGTTGGACTGCATTTTTAGGCAACAGAGAAAATTAATGAAGTGATGGTTTTGAAAAACTGGTCTAAGTCACAATATAAAATATAGATGTTACTACATTGTGATACGGTTAAAGGTTGGACTTTTCTTCACGATTAGGAAGCTAAACTCCATAAACATCCTTAAAGATATTTGTTAATATTTTTCTGTTGCAGGAACATAAGTTTTGTAACAATCGTTATAAGCACACCCCATTCCCCTGATTCAACCCCCGTTTCATTGTATGACACGCTTAGTGCAGGCGTCACGGCGTATGAGCATTGATGATTCTTTGCTGCCTACCCCTCCATTTCGCTTCAGGCAAACGGAGTTCACTTCCGGTTTAGGGGAAGCATGAGGAAGTCATGGAGGATACCGTGGAATGGGGCGTTCCAAAATAAAGAATAATAAAATGTATATCTCAACAGAATATATTGTCTTGTGGAAAAGCTTTTGCATCCGTGAGCCAGCTGAATTTTTTTCTTTCATAAAAATGAATATTTTATATGTTAACTCTGAAAATATATAATAAAAAACCTGATGTGTTGCACTCACGACTTTCTCTACTCTTGTATCAACGATTCATACAACATCTTATTCATCTATATTCTTCATGTTAGTGGAGATAAACATCTGCAGAAATTATTCTAGTGCTCATTTTCTTGTAGGTTTGAGCGGTAGTCAAATCTTTCAGAGCATTCAAATTCCGTCCTCTTTGCACCGCTAAGATATAATAGCATGAATGACGATCTTCCATTTGTGGAAAATATAAGTATTGCAAAACTAACACGAATAACCATCTCCAAAATGGTTCAATTAACAGAAAAATTATTTGCACACAAATTGTGTTTTGGGAAGATTTATATTTTTTATACAGTGCGATTTGGTCTATCTGTTACGGTTTACTAGTTATGCAAAAGTCATCTAGAGTAAACAAAACTACATAGGCTATAGGCGAAAAATTCAAAATAAACATTTCATTTGTCGTAAAAATATCTCAAACATATGGCATTTCAATAAAAATCGTTAGAGTTATTTTGAAGAAAATCAAAATGTTCGAAAAATTTTCCATGTAAAGGATAGTTTAGTGTGGAGGAATTTTTTTCAAAATCTTCGTGTCGCAGCCTTGAAATATATTAAACTTAAATCCAAATTTGGTTTTTAACGACTTTTCGTCTTTGATTTATGCTGTCCACACACACACACACACACACACACACACACACACACACACACACACACACACACACACACATACATACACGCGCGCACGCCACAGAGACCTTTTTCTAAAAATGCTTTTTTTATTTAGGAGGCCTCAAAGCATACATTTCCGGTGAAATCTCGACATCGAAGTTTTAGATGGGATACAATAATTCCCCTACGTGGTAGAGAAAGTAAAAATACGATGTGTGCATTCATATGACTTTCTCTACTTACTCTGGTACAAGGTATTCTAAGAAACATTCAATTTTCTATGTAGCTGTCTGGATGGCTCGGTTGGTTAGGTGCTGGTAGATTGATACCAACGTTGTGGGTTCAAACCCAGCCAAAACCAGTGGTTTCTAAGTCTGTTTAAAAACGACAGCTCCATGTCAGTAGATTTACTGGCATGTAAAAGAACTCATGCGGGACGAAATTCTGGCACACCAGCGGTGCTGATATAATCCTGATGACTGACAGAGTCGTTAACAAACAAATATTATTATTTTATTTACTTCATGCTGATTGAGATAAACGTTTGTTGAAATGATTTTATTGCATATTTCTTGTAAGTACAATGGAATTAGAAGAATGCAGTAGGCTTGAGTGATAGTCAGTTCTTTTAAGGAGTGGTCACTGGGTTAAAATAACAGAGAAGACAAATATAAATATAATTTAACATTGTAATAAGCCAAATGAATTAAAATAATCATTTCCATGCTTAGAACATAAAGTATTCAAATAGTACGTTATTTAATAACTTGCTTTCTCCGAATTAAATTCATGTATTAAAAAACTAGATATCCTTGAAGACGAATAACGACGTTTGTTTAGCTTCTACCGACCTACCCTTCTTGAGAGTTGCATTTATTTGTCGAGATGTAAAGGAATTAAATTTTTATAGTCTTTATTTAACAAAATCTTTAGTATCATACCATCAATATAAGATCTTTTGGTAAAAGAGAAAGAGAAAAATATGGAGCTTTCATAATGGATGATATCCGACTTTATTTCGGAGCTTTTAATAAATGTAATTTCACTCTAACACAAGTACCTATATTGATAATGAGGTTGTTATTAAAATTAGGAATTAACTTGTAGAAATCAACATATCAAATGAATTTAGTAAGAATGAAATATAATATAATGATAACCACTAAACTAAAGTTATAGGACCAAGACGTTGAATGCCCTTAAAAGTACATCAAGTGAATTAAAGTTATAGGAAGAAAAAGCTAATAAGGAAATTGTAAGCATGAAATAGGAATTAATACAATATAATAAGCACGCAAATTAAAACAGTGTTATACATCTTCATGCTAAGAAATTCCAATCTAAAACCGTTTCACCCTTAGAACCCAATTTGATGTAAACTCATGACGTCATAAATCAACCAAGATACGCGAGAAACCAAAGCACACCATAACATAGCTTGTGTGTGGCTCTTCAAGAAGTATGCTAACCAAACATAGAAGCTTTTCTTCAATATCAAATATTAAATAATGTGAACAGTAAAACTAAAGAAGGCTGAAGTTGATATGTTGGTATGTTTCATCTCTCTTGTACATTAATACAATAACGACGAACACAGCTTATACGAACACGAGGTTAACGGAGGGGTACAAGATATTTTGTTTACATCAATACCGGTTCTAAGGCTGGATCGACCATAGCATCGTAAAGTAAAGTGCCAGTTACTCATTATTATGCATGATGTCACAACTTGCAAAATTAATTTTAGGCACCTCAAAGTAAATAAGCTATAGTGTTTCCATTTAAATTAAACTTACTTTACCTCATTTTTGTTGCGGAGTTTCGCCATTCCCATATTGCACCTCATGCCAAATGAAATGATGAAACCTGTATTTAAACAAAACAACTATTTATAAGTACATTGTGGATAGAAGAAGGTAATAATAATGTTAAAACATCTAAAGTGTGTTTTTATTTTTAAATCTCCTTCATTATTTACCTGTGGCCCTAGGAGAAGATGTAAACCAAAGATTTAAAAGTTGGTTTCATTAAAACTTTTAAGTAAAATACAAAAGCAGAACTTAAAAATAGCTTTGCAAACTTTCATGCCACGTGATGACTATAAGAGACTGTAAATTGGTTCATATGAGATAATTTTTAATACGTATATACCTCTCTGAAAAATTATCGCAAGCAGATCTGTGCGCTGTATGCATTTGTCAGTAATATAGCTGTAAATATACAGGATGTTTCAAAACGACACCGAACCAAGATGTGGACATGTTGCTGAGATCCTAAGCAATACTAAAATATAGTTTTCAAAGGTACAAGGTACACAAACAAGACGCCCCATGGTCAACTTGGAACTGCCCAAGAACAAAGAGGCAACTCTGGCCCAGGCTACCGGAGGTTGGGAACACTCCGAGTGGCATAGGCGTATACAGGGTTAGATCACATGGTGGGATTCCATATCTTACGAAATCCCGCTAAAGAACCTGTTTATTGATCTGTTTATTCTTTCCACATATATCATCATAGCAAACAATGAATGAAAGGACATGAGTGGAAAAATAAGCTGGGATACATACACCACTAGTACTATATTTTAAAGGCAATTTAACGTTAATGATTTTTAGAATGGAGGCAAGAATACTATTAAAATACTACCAAAGAATCGTAGATAAAGTTAAAAATAAATTCTAAGCGCGAGATATGAAGTTCATTTTAGTGTCTAAAAATTTTAATACTAAATGAAACATTTATATACTTAAAAGAAAGTTCTTGTTTATATTTACAGTAAGCTATGAGAATTTAGTATTAGGATGATGATAAAATCTATGAAGTTAACCTATGAAAGTAAATTAGAGTCTTAGAGGTGCGCGAGAAATTTCTCTTAATATTTTACTAAACAAAAACTTAAGCAAGTGTTCCAACTGTTAGTCTCCGGTTTTTAAACAAAGACGATTGGTTAGTACAAAATACGTATGTTTCGCGTTCTAAAGCAGCCTCAAAACTGACTCATAAGTAGTCTTTTGAATAGAAAACTGCCCCTTGGCTCACCTGAAAGCTAGGGTAGCTTTGCTGATAACAAACAAGGAAAAAGTCTGTTGCTTATCAACAACACCCTCTCAGATGAAGTGTGAGTATGTGGTACTTCTTGTAACTGATGTAACTTTCAACATAAAAGACTTTGGTTGCGATATCAAACTTCGGAGTAATTCATGTATAAGCTACAGATTGCTGTATTTGTTCGGTGTCATTTCGAAGCAGCTTGTATAGCTGGTTTAAATATCAAGGCATTTTATTTATATTATTGAAGAATAGGAAGTGAGTTACAAATATTAATGTTTTAATTTATCTTTGAGGAAAATTAGTTGAAATTTGCGCCTAGCATATTAAGATAAAAATGCTGAATATTAAATATATTACACTTAAAGTATTTTAGCTCATTTTAGTTTACTTTTGTTTTATAAATTATGTTATAAAGGAATGGGACATTTTAGTCTCCATCGCTTTTATAATTTTTAAGAAAATATTGCATTTGAAGTGCCTGCTCTAACTTTACTTTAATCAGCATAATCTTTTTATGCATTTATGGGGTGGTAATCATTTCTTTTATAACCAGTTTTGTAGCCTGGATCATTAATTTTGAGATCGGAGGGATAGTCATGTATTGTTTCTTAAATATATGTAGGCCATGATCAAGAGCAAGAAAAGAGAAGATTGCTCAGCTATATTTCACAATTTTATATGAGTCCACAATTTCATTCCTCAGTGTCTCATATAATATCAGCAACATCGTGGTTATAGGCCTATTCTTTGGAACGAGGCGCACAATACCTAAATCATTTGTGCAATGGAGACAGCCATATAAGCTCCCTAAACAGCTACAGGACGACATTGTCCTAACCATAATAAAATACTCTGTGGCAATATGCCGAAATCATTTGTATAGTAAGCATAACATTTAAGTTCGAAAGTACTGATAACATAAATTAAATAATCATTTTAGCTGCAAAATGTATAACTTAATTACCATATACTAACAAAAACTTTGTTTTTTTAACCTTTTTATGTATTCATTTAAAACACCTGTGAGTTATTCTATGTCACATGGCAAACCTTTATACAAGGTCAGATTTAATAATAAAATAAAATGAGTATATGGCATTAATTTCAATGAGATGTTTCTAGTTATCAATATTTAAAGAGGCGTGACATTTTTTCCTTCTAATGTCATTTGGATTGGCTAAAGGGCTTGTTTGTGAATTTACCAAAACTTTAAGCCGATACTTTTCAATTTTTAGCATGTGTTAATTCTATATAAAATTTTTGTTGGAAAGCTTTATGGATATGTATTAAGCTGCATCTCACCTTACCAGTTTAAATAGACATTTGAATTAAAGTTTTAAATATTATTTCAAATATTTCTTTCTGCTTAGCTAGAGAAGTTCTTTAGGAAATACAATTTTAAGATTAATTTTCCTCTAATGGATTAAATTGTTTCAATAAATATATTCTGATGACGTTTTGACGAGCTTGGTAGAACACCTAATAGCTTGTTTTAGATACATTATTTATAACATTTCAATAAGAAAAACAATATGCTCAATATCAGCAATGGTACAGATGCATTACTACACCAGCTTTTGTCAGAGATGTTTAAATAATTAGGCAACTTACAGAAAAACAAAAAGTTTAGTACGAAAACATTAGTGAAAATCTGATTTAACAATAAGTTAATAATTTTGTACAGTCATCGATCGGTTCCCTAAGTGCATCAAACATTAATTCTAGCATTACCGGGGGGGGGGGGTGGAGGGTGGTTACTTTATGCCCACGTTCTGTAATATTTTAAATTTTGTCTTTTAATTTTTTTTATTAAAGACGTGAAGTTGGTGGTTGTTGTCAATTATTTTTTCTGCTACTGAATTGCTTAATTGTTTCAAAGCTTTCATTGTTGGTTTTTTGAGAAACAATGGAATGTCAAGGTGGTCATAAGGTTCTGTTCCGTCGGGTCAATGTGTAGAGGATGGAGTTTAAGGGTCCGTCGACAGCTAGGTCATTTGGGCGGGTCAATATGATTCATGTAAAAGAGTAAAAAAGGAATAGTTAAGCAATGTTAAATGTTACCTTTATAAACATGCCGAGATATAATATCCAATTTTAAAATAAACTTGTTTTAAAAATTGTTCACACATTTTATCGCCATGGTGTTCACAAAGTACCTCCCCGTTGGTAGTATAAGTTCTGTAATAAGGGTTGACATTGGTCATAAGAACATTTGCATTTTCAACACCTATCTAGTTGTATAACTACAAAATATGTCCATATCAAAAATCTTCCATATAAGGAGAAGAAAACATGCTACACTTGAATCCTTGGATGGCCTGCAGTTGAACATACCTACACATGTGAGAACGGCGACGGTGTATCGTTTACTGAGGCACGGGCACTCTGGCCGGATGTACTTGTCGATGTGCCTGAGGGGCGGCCGTTCCGGTTCCGGCAAGGAATCGGGAGTCCCCAGGTCGCCATCTCCTTTCACGAAGCCTCTTTCATCTTCCGGCTTCCTGCAAAATAGCGAGCATGCATAACACACTTCCCAGACAATCGAAGGGCTCACATCCTAAACCCCTTATTCCAGTGCTTAAAACATGTTTTGTTAACTGCTATTATAAACGCTGAATGATTTCGGAGTTTAAATTAGGCCAAATAATATACAAAAGAAGTCAATAATGCAGAATAAGACTACTATATTTATCATCATCATAATCATCATTAGTAATAGTAGTAGTACGAACTTATTTTATCATCGCAATTATTTTAGGTGTTGGACCTCACTTGAAACTTCTGTTTATAAACTAAGTAGCGATTTTCAAGTATTTAAGGATGAAAATATACACTTTCAATACAAAAAATGTGAAGTTTCTTGTTGATGTGGCTAAGTGTACAAACTAGAAACTATTTTGTCTCTGTCATATAGTATGTGATATCTCATTTGCACATTTTTTTATTATCTACTACTCCTGTTTGTTTACACTTACGCATTCTCATCCTCTCCCCCTCACGTTTTTCTCGTCTGCAATACCAGCAGATACGAAGCAGAGACGGCTAGACAGACATTTGTTTTCTTCTACGCTCAATTGTTTCAATGTCATGTAGCTCATCACGTGTAACTTTCCAAGTTGAATGAAATCTTCTTCCTTCAGTTTTCGTTTTCATTTTTCATTCTCATTTATTGATCGGCTCTTTTGAATCGCATATTATTTAATGAGTTAGCTTTATTTACTTCAAGTTATTTTATATCTATTAACCAGAAAGGAACACTCCCATAACACAAGCAGCCACACTATAGAATTTCGGCAATAATGTATACATTTTTATAGCCTACCTAATGTGTTATTCTGTTCAACTTAATGTGAAATGCTTAGTTAAAAAAGGACAAAATTGGCAGTGGAAAACTTGTAAGAACCATAACAGCAGTCCCTTTCAAATATTGAGACCCAAATAAAGCTTGGTACTACATTTTATACAATGTCTAGCTAAGAAAATATTCGCTCTTAAGGGGAGAAAAAATGCCCCATTTTAGCAACGTTCATTTATGACCTATTAACTAGAAAACTAGTTAAGACAGCTGAATTTTTCAAGACGTTTTCAGGAATACATCTAAAGTTGCATTGACGATTAATGGTTTTTAAATTTAAAACAACAGCAAACGCATAACGCTTACTTCATTAAAATACAGCTTATGTGACTGCAAACGTGTGGACATTTGATTTATTTCTGTGCATAATGGATGAAATTACTGTTTAAACAGAATTGATAAACTCCTTTAGCAAGCAACGTATTAGGGACATTAAATTTTTTTCAAACACAAGTATATTTTGTTTTTAATTTGTTATTTTTATCTCAGATTACGTATTTTATATCTAATATATAATATATCACTATGGAATGTGAGTAACATAATGGATACAAAGAAGTGGAACAACTCAAATTTTCTGTTAGTCACACCATAGTTGTTATAAAGCGAATGAATAAAAATTCAATGTAATTCTAAATTAAAAAAAAAAAAACTGTAAAAATATATACTTACTTTTTTGATGGCATTTCAAATTCCTCATATCGGATGTTTCTGAAACAAGCAAAGAAAATGAGTATTAATTTTAGTTAATTTAGTTTCTACACACTGCAAAAGATTTATACCTACTCTTGTGTGCTTTATAAACATTGTACCCTTAAGTATTTCAGTAATGTATCCTAATTTCCAAAATGCCATGGTTTTTGTGATGACGTGCAACGAAAATTCACACTCACAAGAAGCTTCGCCAACTAGCGTCGCACATTCCAGAAGTCGAGCATCTCTATGAATGCGCGGTAGTTACCTGCTTGCGGAATGCGAGACTAGGGTAGAGGCAGAGAGGTAGGTCAGGTGGAGGGGATTCCTCACTGAGGCAACTGTTGAGGCTATTGAATGTAACACCTCAAGAGGAAGGGATGAAATGAGAGCGCTCTACGGACGAATTACGAGGAGGAGGAGGTTAGCTACTAAGAGTAGTTTTGTATCTTAGGTACTTGTGTGGATCTTAGCCTGTGTGTTCTCACAAAATAACCTTGCCGGGTTCTTTATTAAGTCATGTACCTAACAGTTTCTAGAGCGAGTACCTGCATTTTTGATTATTCTGATTGTTTGAGTTTTTGCAATGTTCGTCTAACTTTTTAAATGTTTTATGGGACAGAAGGGGAGAGTTAGATTTAGCATTGATTTGCGATTGTTATTGGAGGATAGATTTCAAGGGGAATGCCTTATTCTTTTAAGGCCTCTTGTTCTGATTTATGTCACTTTACTTGTATACGGAGATTGTAAGATGTCATAGGCTTTCTAAAATTTGACTAAGGATGATTTATTTACTCGTAATGACTGTATTTGTACATATGTCTGATATTGTAACAGGAATTGGGATTGGAAAAACCTAGAATAAATGTTCCTGTAAACTTGTTTAAAAACAAATACTTGATGAGATATGAGCAATTTTATTGCAGTATTTGCACCGGACAATGGACTTCATTCAACAGATGGATTAGTCAAAGAGGCCCATTGGCATAGTCTCCCCATTTTCCAGACCCCAAAACAATGGATTTTTGGCTATGGGGACATTTAAGGGCATTGGTGTGTGTCAAACCCATCGGCCATGTGTATCCTACGTCACAAGAACGTGACCAATGCATGTGCCCAAGTCCGACGGCAGCCAGATATGATCGACAGAGTTCTGGCTTCTTTGAAAAGAGGAGTTGAAGCACGTGTAAGAATGCTTGGTAACAACATAAAGCACCTCTTGTAGTAGTATTGACATAACGTGCAGATGTTACCAGGGGACAGAATGGCAGGAATCATCACAACTCCTGTTTGGTACTCACAGATGTTTAACTTATAACTATTCCATTAACTGTTTGTGACAATAAAGTATTTACTGAAATACCCTTGTTGGATGAAGTCATTGTCTGGTGTAAATACTCAACTCATATCTCAACAGGTATTTGTTTCCAGATATAGGTACTTTTATAGGAACATTATACTACTTTTGACCCATCCCAACTACTGCTGCAATTTCACATATATTTTTAAACACCTGGTATATAGATATGTCTGTGTTGGTAAACCACTTTGCACTATTTTCTCGTAATCTATTACCCTAATGGTGTGCAGATTGCGTGTGTTTAAATATTTACACCGAAGTTGCTTTCTGAAGTCTATGAACAGTTGTTAATAAAATGGGGACAGTCAACTTGTGAGAAAATAACATTGTTGATCTTTTCCTGTGGGCTTTACAGAGTAGAAAAAATAATAAATAAATAAAAATCAAGGAAAAAGAAGTAACAAAACACAAAGTATATCACAGTGAAAACTATGCCACAGCTTAAGTTCTTGGAAAGCATTACGACTTTTTCTCGAGCTGATCCAGAGTTCTGGAACTGCCTATAGCAAGGGAGGATAGGTACGTATAGCTGACGGAACACGTTTGATTGCCAAGGATATTATCGGCATAACCGGATCATAATTGGCACTTTGTAGCCTTGACGAGGGTTGGAGAATGTGTGAGAGAGATAGTACTAAGCTTGTCACTACAACATTATTAATGGTTCTCACCCCACCCTCAAGCTGTGCGTTCCAACTTCCATTTTATAAGCACAAATAAGTTCTGAAAATTGCATTGTGGTACAAACAACATGCTGTTACAAATACACTTAGGTATATGCAACAATTTGGCCATGTCTCTAGCGAGATCGATACAAAACATTACGGTGGTAGAAAGAATGAGTTCAAGCACACCTTGGGCAAAACTTTCTATAGAATTTACCATGCATTTAGGCACGTTATAAAATTAGAAAACTAATTGCTCTTGCACGAATTGAGAATTTGATTTTGTTGTTCAATTTCAGTATTTTATTTTCTCTACTATGTACTTACAGCAAGTAGAAAAAGTATTATATTCCATACAGAAGTGCTAAATCTAGATTTTACCGGGAATACATGGTTTGAAACTACCTGAATAAATTTTTTTTTTTTTGTATAAAGATCTGTTTGCATCTGTATAACTGTCTCTGAACAGCATAACTCAATAACAAAACATTGTTTAAATACTTCTTCTTTTCCTTCTTCAACAGTGCTTAGGCCATTTTAGTCTATTCCGGCTCCAAAGTATTGTTCCTTGCATCTTTTCCTGGGTCGTCGTTCTTTTGTCCTTGTGGTTCACAGTTACTTGCTATTTTGGGAATTCTATTTTCTTCCATTCTATTTAACTGTTGTTTCTAATTGGTTCTGTATTCTTCTATTTTTAATTGTTGTCGTATTTGATCGTTTTGTTTTTTGTCTAGTCTTGTATACACAACTATGACTCTAGGACATTTAATTCCTGCTGTTGTGTATTTCTTTTCTGTTATGCCGTCGTTATCCATGTTTTTGAACCATATGTTAAAATTGGGACAGTCATTGTTTTACATGGTGTTATTATGGAATCGCTCCTTTCTTAATTCTTCAAGATTATTTTTTTGTATCTGTTATATAAATGAATTTATTTAATTTTTTTCAATATATGGTTCTGTTGTGTACATTCCTTCACATCCGAGGAAACTAAATTTTGAGATCTGTTAAATTATGTTATTTTATAAAACTACATTAGGCCGAAATGGATGGATGCCTTTAAATGCCTTTGCTTAAATACTAAATTTTCCAAGGATGTAACACAAATATTTTCAAGAAAATCCCTGTACCCTAAGCTGCCCTATGCATGCAGAATGTTTCAAAAACTCAAAGACACTCTAACCATTTAAATTAAAGGTATTTTTAGATTGAGGTATTTTCATGAAAAAGTTAAATGCATAGGTTGAATTTTCTGAGAATAGCCTCTGAAGTCCTCTTTGATAAGAATGACTTTTATACAACAAGGAAGTCTTACGATATACACTACACAAAAATGTAGATGCCGTTAAAGCACAAAATTTATGTCATGTTATTTTATTATTTTTTTAGAGCTAACCATTTGCGAGATAATGCTTGTTATTGGTTTGAATCTCAAAGAGGAATTCATTCGTTTTTCCCCCTGGTCATACAAGGAGAAAGAATTTCAAAGTCATGACTTAGCGACCAGCTCTTAAGATATCTAGTTATTACCCACTGTACTCCCCTATTCCAAGTGTACCTATAAGGAAAAGTGCAACAAGAAATTTTCTACATATGTAGAGCAGGTCTTGTGAGTGCAACACATGGAATTGATTTCAATTTTGATTCAGTTTCATATGCAACAACACAATAAAACAACACAATACAGACACAGTGGTAGGTAATATCTGGAGTTATTGTTAGGATATGCTTTTTCTTGATAAGCTTAATAATATACTTTGCTCAAGTAAAATGTCTCAAGGTAACGTTCTCGGATTCATGCTTAATATCATTTCTCAGAGACGTATATTATCTTTGCCTTTATAGCTCATTTCCCACCTTTAATTGCATCTCCTCACCATATTACGTGCTACTCTTTCCGCATAAAAATATGAAACAACTTTCATGTAGATATTTACGGCTTCTTTTTACTTCTGAAGCTGTTACTTGGGGTAGAAAAAGTATTACATTAAAAAATCCACTATCAAGATTTCATTGGAAACATGTTTTCCGGCCTCCCTTTAAGAAATAAATAAAGTAAACAATAGTTATTTATGTAACTAGTGCATAATCAGACTGATTGTGACATGAATATGTGTTAAATGAGTGAGCGAAAGCGTACGCCCTAATTTTTACGAGTGTTACATAAACGTTTTATGCAATTCTAGCATTCAAATACGTAAAAATAACTGATACATTTGCTGAATGTAAACTTATAATGGACCATAAACTAGAGATGTATGCTGTAATACGGTTGATAGGCAGATGTTATTTCATTTGTTTCAGCAGTTTAGACAGAGGAAAATGGAAGGTTATGATAAAACTATTGAAAATATGGATTGCATTTTGCTTCATATTTTGAAGGTAGCCAGCAGTTCTGAGAGTTTATTAATTTCAGAAATATAGAAAAAATGTTTACAAACATAATATGAAAAGTTTTGTGGAAAAATGCGTTACTTTGCGAAAGTGACGATATCAGGTTTTCTTCCAGGCACCCATTGGAGAAAATTATGTCGTGGCAGTAATGTCATTGCTGCCTTCTTGCTATGGTAATTACGCCATTCATTTTCTGGGATTGATGCCAGAAGGAGGACAATTTCGCACAATTTATGCGCTCATAATAAGCTATTTTATGCTAGGATTGCATAAAAAAGTTATGTATGTGGTCAAGTAACTCAGAAACCGTCATTAATGTACCCAATGTAGGGAAGGCAAATACTTCAGAATTATTTGGGAACATTTTCGTTATTTTAGAGTTTCCCAAAAATCTCTAGTCATTCTACAAGGCACATCCCAATCAGCAGGTTCACATACGGACCCGACAAACTGTTGCAATCAAGTTGCCTCGCCGGGTGTAGGCATGAACATCAGCAGCGGTAGGGTTATGCCTTACATTTGGATTGGCGTCTAATGATTGCTGATTATTTCACATTTTGCGGATAATACATTAACAGGTTGCATTTAGGCGACAGTTGTTTTATTAGGTTGGCTCGATTTGTCAGTAAATGCAGACAAGGAGAGTAGGTGCTCCATTTCAGTCTACATCTAACTTGAACTTGGCGTTCATGCTTGATTATTGCCATTTTTCAGAGCTAATTGGGGAAATGAATATTTACGCAAATGGAGTTGGATTTAAAGCCGTAAAGCATATTGCTATCATCCTGATACTCAGAAAAACATAAAAATATTTCAAATTTTAAAATTTTACTGCACATATTGTTAAAATAAACCTTCAATACATTTTTAGACATTAATGATGATTTTATGGAAAGTTAAAATTTCCCAGATTGAAGCAGCATGATATGATATTACACACTGTCTTTTTAATTTCTCTACTACGTATAGTAAGTAGAGGAAGTATTGTATAAACACCCAAAAATTTTATCTCGATATTTCTTCGGAAATATTTGTTTTGAGGCCCCCTGATTTCAAAAAGCATTTTTACAAAAAGGTCCGCGTGTCTCTGTTTCTGTGTATGTGTTTGTAAACAGTATAACTCAAAAACGAAAAATCGGTTAAAAACCAAAGTTGGTGTTTAAATTTAATATATTTCAAGGATGCGACACAAATACTTTGAAGAAAAATCTTCCACCCTTTACATTTGATTTTCTCGAAAATGTGTCTAACGATTTTGATTAAAATACTATACGCTTAAGATGTGTTCATGGCAAATAAAATGCTTATTTAAATTTTCTGGCTATAGCCTATTTAGTTCTCTTTACTCCAGATGACTTTTGCATAATTTGTAAATTGTAAGAGATAGACCAAGTCTTACTGTACAAAAGATGTAGATTTCGTTAAAACACACAATTTATGTCCAAATAATTTTTTGTGGAATGAACTATTTGGAAGATATTCCTTATTATTTGTGTGAGTTTTGCAATACTTAAACTTTTCTCGAATGGACGATCTTTATTCACTTTTTATATCTTAGCCAAAGAAAACGGAATTTCAAAGCCAACTTTAAAAGATTTGACTGTCGTTCGAAGTATTCTCCTTGCACCTTCAAGAATATAAGCAATAAATAATTTTTACAAAAGTTTATTTCGATTAACATGAAGTAGATAGATGAAGTAAATATTGTAAGAATAGTTAGTAGAAGAGTAGAGGAAGCCATCGCATTACCTTTAATGCCACCTTGTTCAGGAACCTAAGCAAATGCGACAGGGCAACTTCACAGTATCTCTCTCGTACTTTGGCATTGACACACAATTTACATGTAGAAGTATTAACCGCTTTAAGGGCTTTTATGTGGCAGTTCCTGATGTAATTGGTTTGAACATTCAGAACTCCAATATGTGTTGTTCTGTGTCCACGTGAAAGAGGCAAGCTTCATCAGAAAAATATACAAAGCCAGAATCGGAGTACCCACCAAGCACAGATTATCCACACTCGTCAGTATTTGCAGTGCTACTACCTTATATGACCTCAGACTTGGCTTTTCCTATGGACAGAAGACGTCGTTTAAAAGTGCTAAGCGAAGCAGCGATTTGCTTGGGTTTCCTTCCATATCTCTTATTTCGTCTACTTTATCTTCAATAGAACTATTAGTATCAGTGTTTCATTTTGTCTCTCATGGACCCACTTAATTAAAATTTTTCAAACAACCCATAAGTTGTGGACTTCTTAAAAGCTGTGACACCATGAAATCTCTGTAAATTTGAGTTGGTAGTGCAGTTGTGACTATGCTCAAATACACAGTGACAACCACACAAAGTAACCACACTTAGGTGTTAGGGGAGTAATAGGAGCCCAGCAACAAACTTAGGCCATAGTGGGTCTTTAGATTTCGGATATAGGATGACCAGATCCGGACGACTATATGTGACAGCAAGGATGGGTTCCGTGACTATTCCAACATGACCCCCATAATGACGCTGGCTGGGCCTACCTTAGCCACCCGCAACCTAGAAGTCGTGGGTGTTGACGAGACAGCTGCCAGGAAGGAATCCCAGTATTATCACCAAGTGGCACATAGAAATCTTTCCACAGCGCACGTTCCACCTTTCTTTCGCCGGCGCCTGGTCCTATAGGTCCAAAAAAGGATTAGCTAAAACAGATACTAGAGATAGGGCAAGCGTCGCCAACCGACCCGGAAAACGCATGATCAGGATAGTCAATCCGACGGGAATTGAACCCGAGATCTCCCGAATGCAAGCCTCATACGGAATTATCTTACACTCTAGTAAACGCAATCAATAGAGAGCTTCGCATAACACTATTCTCACTATATACCAAGTCAAAGAACGTTACTTCTGTAGGCGCGTGAGCTAGATTACTACAGAGCGAGGTCATATATGCTTCAAGTGAGGCCCAGCGGCCGCCAGCTGCTCTAACAAGATAAACCCGGTACTACGCAGTGCTGAAATATTGATATTAATTTATACGTCAAATCCTGTGCTTCACCTACTTTAAGCAAACGACAGACAAAGCTACAATATGTTTTATTTGAATGGTCTGTAGCACAGCCAGAGATTATTAATGGGTAGATAGTATATGTGTTCCTTGTATTTGTGATTTGCTCCGCTGTTGGGTATAAAGATGAGAGGGTTGAATACAGATGCAGTTTGTGCAGCAGGGTGGGTGCTGTACCCCAATTGCTAATTTTCTCTGGTCGACTTGTGCCTGCACTAGACCCGTTAAGTGATTAGAAGCCGCAGGCAGCACCAGGAGAAAACACACAACACCCTTCCTTCTTCCCTTTTCTGCACTTCCGAGCAATTTACTTCCGTAGGTCCTCAACGTCACTACCGCGTGCTACTCCTCTCTCATTCATGAGCCTCTTCCATTCTGTTGCTGAAACCAGAACTCCAACTCTCATCTTGGCTGCCTTACTGCAACAGTGGCTTAAGTAACGAGCTAACCTCGTGTGTTACTCCGCCACACCACTTTAGTTACCTAAACGGAAATTTTGTAACTAAGTTTAACGGAAAACTAAATTACAAAAACTTCCAAAAAAGACATTTAATAAATTGAAATTTCCTATTTAAATTGATATATTGTGTATATTTGGTCATCTAAACACAATACTTATATTTTAAATACATTTAGAAATGTCTGATGTGTTGAATTAATTCTTTTCTTTACTCATTCTTCAACAATGCTTACAAAGGCCTGTTGTTCTATCAACTTCATAGTAATCGATAAAAATAGCTGTAGAAACTGTTTTATTACAATTTCCTTGTCGGTACAATGGGAATAGGTGAACACAGTAGGCGTTAGTGACAGTTAAATCTTTTAAGAACTGGTCACTATGTAATGTTTTAAAATTCCATTATGTTTGCATGGAAATAAATAGGAATACGAACAACAACTTCATTTTTGAGAGGTGTATGTATTGGAATGCGCAAACCAATAATAATGAATATGTTGGAAGATTAACAGTATCTGATACATTATGTGCTTTGATGAGACAAACGTCTTTTGTGCAGTTAGATTTTGTTCCTCCAGTTGCGTCAAAGTCATCTAGAATGAAGAAAACATCAGAGACTATTCCCAGAAAATTCAAAATATACATTTCCTTTTCCATGAATATATCTTAAAAATGTAGTGTTTTAATTAAAATTTTAGAGCCGTTTTTGCAAAAACTAAATTTTCCATGTAAAGGGCGATTTGGAATGGAGAAATTTTCTTGAAAATCTTCATATCGCATCCCTGGAAGATGCTAAACTTAAATGGCCAGTTTGGTTTTTAGCTAACTTTTCATATTTGAGTTATGCTGTTTACAGACCCAGTTTCAGACCACACACACACACACACACACACACACACACACACACACACACACACACACACACAACACACACAGGAAAATTTTTATAAAAATGCTTCATTTCAATTCCGGGAGCCTCGATGAAATATCGACGTCGACTTTTTGTGTGGAATACAATACTTCAGCTACTTGGTATAACTACGCATAGAGATTCTTAAGCAGTTGACTTTAACTATTTCAAAACATTATGTCACAAACGCTTTCATAGTGCTAATGGTTTCAACGAAGATTACAGAGACCAAGGATCACTGACAGGCACGTAAAAACCGATCCGAGTGCTGTCTGCAAACGGCGGGTGTCCGAGGGGTGGTAGTTGCTTGTAACCTCCTGGCCACAGCCCAATGGCAGTTCAACGTTATTTCCCTTCCTCCTGGTTTTAATGCTGAGAAATATTTATCCCTGCTGATAAGCATAACAATTCATGTAGTTCGCCGTTAACGTTTTAGTCTCATTTAAAAGAGAGAAGGTCTTTTGTTAAATTCAATTGGAGGCTCTGTACTCCATCGTGCACTTGTCCGTGGCATTGGCTGTGGCTGCAGGACGCAGCAGCCGGGCTTCGATGGTAACCTCTGTATAGAGGAGACGCCCTAGGGAGGGATATGCAGGCTTAAAAATTAAGATGCTCCTCTGGAATTGTTCCTAAAACAGCTTAAACAATCGCTTCCACGTCTGTCATATTGACAGGTTTTGGCTCCCAGCGATTAAGTTTTGTTCCCAACCTTGAAAAAATGTCCATTGAACCAAGATTATTACCATGAAGGTTTAAATTGAGGTAAACGCTTATTTTGCGTTCTTGGACGACCTTATTTTATTGATGGTATAAAAACTTGGGAAGTCTAGACTAAATGTATTTACAAAGTGTGTGTATGTGTGTATGTGTGTATAAGCAATAATGTGGTGTGTGTGTGTGTGTGTGTGTGTGTGTGTGTGTGTGTGTGTGTGTGTGTGTGTGTGTGTGTGTGTGTGTGTGTGTGTGTGTGTGTGTGTGTGTGTGTGTGTGTGTGTGTGTGTGTGTGTGTGTGTGTGTGTGTGTGTGTGTGTGTGTGTGTGTGTGTGTGTGTGTGTGTGTGTGTGTGTGTGTGTGTGTGTGTGTGTGTGTGTGTGTGTGTGTGTGTGTGTGTGTGTGTGTGTGTGTGTGTGTGTGTGTGTGTGTGTGTGTGTGTGTGTGTGTGTGTGTGTGTGTGTGTGTGTGTGTGTGTGTGTGTGTGTGTGTGTGTGTGTGTGTGTGTGTGTGTGTGTGTGTGTGTGTGTGTGTGTGTGTGTGTGTGTGTGTGTGTGTGTGTGTGTGTGTGTGTGTGTGTGTGTGTGTGTGTGTGTGTGTGTGTGTGTGTGTGTGTGTGTGTGTGTGTGTGTGTGTGTGTGTGTGTGTGTGTGTGTGTGTGTGTGTGTGTGTGTGTGTGTGTGTGTGTGTGTGTGTGTGTGTGTGTGTGTGTGTGTGTGTGTGTGTGTGTGTGTGTGTGTGTGTGTGTGTGTGTGTGTGTGTGTGTGTGTGTGTGTGTGTGTGTGTGTGTGTGTGTGTGTGTGTGTGTGTGTGTGTGTGTGTGTGTGTGTGTGTGTGTGTGTGTGTGTGTGTGTGTGTGTGTGTGTGTGTGTGTGTGTGTGTGTGTGTGTGTGTGTGTGTGTGTGTGTGTGTGTGTGTGTGTGTGTGTGTGTGTGTGTGTGTGTGTGTGTGTGTGTGTGTGTGTGTGTGTGTGTGTACAGCATAACTCAAAAACGAAAAGTCGGTGAAAAACCAAAGTTGTGAGTTTAATATTTTTCAAGGGTGCGACACAAAGATTTTGAAAAAATTGCTCCACCCTAAACTACCCTTTACATGGAAAATTTTTGAAAAATGTTGATTTTCTCTAAAATGGCTCAAACAATTTAAATTAAAATGCCACATGTTTAAGATACTTTAATGATAAATGAAATTTATATTTTAAATTTTCTAGCTATAGCCAACGTAGACCTGTTTACTCTAGATGGCTTTTGCTTAACTGGTAAACCGTAACTATACAAACTTTACTATACAAAAAATATAGATTTCGTTAAAATACACAATTTATGTCCAAATACATTTTTTTATAGAGTGAACCGTTTCGGAGATATTCCTTGTTATTTATGTGAGTTTTGTGATACTTTTACTTTTCTTAAATAGAAGGAGAACGGGATTTCAGAGCCTTCACATAACAACCAGCTTTAAAAGATTTGATTGTCGCTCATAGCCTAGTCTATTCCCATATTCTCCTCACACCTACAAGAAAATAAGCAATAAGGTAATTTCTGCAAATGTTTATCTCAACTAACACGAAGAAGGCAGAGGAATATGAGTTTTTAAGAATGGTTGGTACAAGAGTAGAGAAGCTCATGTGAGTGCAACACATCAGACTTTTTATTTTAAGCTCACATATAAAACTAACATTAAAAATTACAGAATATAGCAACAATGTCTGTTAATGTATTATGTCTTTTTTTCAAAGCCCATATTACTCTTTCTCTAAACACGTCGTTTGCACAATAAATAACTTTCATTAAATATGCTAAATTACGACATATACTAAAACACTCTTGACATAGATGAAATATTGTATACAACGCGCTACAATATTAGGATCAGTAACTCGCGGATCTTGGAGCACTCCTTCGGTCGTGTTCTAACTTGAGCCTTTCGCCACTAAACCTCCAGTTTTGTAACTGGCACTCTGAATATCTGTTTGTATTGCTTTCAGCAGGACAACTAAACAGAAACTTTCTGTCCGTTCACACACAAACACACACACGCTCTATTCTGTACGGTAAAATCCAATACAAGAAAGATTCCCAGTATCTGTGGGGGAGGGCCTTGAAGACGTGGGGACTGCGATCAATTCCATTAACTGTTATGAGGGGACGTCATCGACTCCCACGTGGAAATGTAGGGCAGTAGGCCTTCGACCTCTTCTGCTCCAGAATGACACATCTTGTCCGAATAACTTATCTTTGAGGCATGACTTCTAATTAAGAAATCTTGTTGGACTGGTTTAGATAAGCTCGGAAAAGCATTTATTAAAAATATATCTAAAATTATGTGAAATAACTTTAGTATTGGTTACCAAAGATGTCTTCTAAAGCTGTCACCCCCCCTCCAAAAAAAAAAAAAAAAAAAAAAAAAAAAAAAAAAAAAAAAAAAACCACAATATTTTATTAACAGTATTAAAATGAGTTTAAAAAAGCTAAATTCATTCATGAAATTCCCCATGGAAGGCCAGTAACAAGGTGTCAAAAATCGGTTTAAGGAACAAGGATTTTGTATTTTATTTATTAAACAAATTTGATTTTCCTTTCTACTTTCATTTGGCAACACAGCTCTGCCAGGCCTCGGATGTGCCTATGAGTTGGCAGCCCTGCTGCACCCGATAAGCAAGATGGTCATAAATGGCAGCAGGAATATCGATGTATTTTTAGAAGTAGCGAATGGCCTTGCGCGAGTGACGTCATGCAAATTGGTAGTAGTGATAACGTTTCTGTTTCCAACATGAAGTAAACGAGAGACTGCTGATAATGCTAGCGAGTACTGCACTTAATCACCCACCGTCCCGCGATGTTTACTTCACGGAAGTCAGAGGGATACTATTTTACACTCCATTGTCTTATAAATACAAAAGTGAACTCGATTATAAATCAGTGTGCAGCTTCCAGTCATTCGCCACGTCTAAAAATACCCCTACACCTATCGTTCGTCGAAAATAGTGCGCAAAATTATCATACTTGCATTGAATTTTGCGAGCTTCTCGTGTAAGGAGTTCATTATAGTTTATGTACAGATGAGAATAAGAAAATGTCCTATCTAACACAAATTATTTTAGTTTTTCTGTTATTTACCTACCGCACACAGATATATTACTGTATTTCACCTAAAAATTGATAGCGAGATTTCAGAAATACATGTTTTGAGGCTTTCTGGATAAAAAAATAGGAAAAGGTTGAGCATTGTGTGTGTGTGTTTGTGTGTGTGTGTATTTGTGCGTGTATGTGTATGCGTGTGTGACAGGCTAATCCAAAAACGAATGGTCGGTTAAAAACCAAACTTAAGCTTCAAAAAAATTCCCCCACCCAAGCTTCGTTTATGTGGGAAAATGTTTCCTTTTTTCATTTATTAAAGATAAATATCATGAGTTTTATTAAAATATGTTGTGTTTAAGATATTTGCATGGTAAATAAAATGTACATGTTGAATACATCGCCTATGAAGTGTTCTTCATTCTAAATAATTTTTGAATAGTTCGTAAACCATAAATTCTTATACCTAAAATAATTGTAGATCTCGTTAAAGGCCGAGCTAATATGAAATTAACTTTTATGGCGTTCACTGTGTCCGAAATATTCTTTGTTATTGATTTGAACTTTCAAATAATTGTACTATCACTACCGTTTTTTGTGGTCACGCAAGGAGCATGGCATTTTAAATACAACATATAGCATTTCACCTTCTAGAAATGTGACTATGATTTTATCTTACCGCGTCCTTATACCTAAAACGAATGTTCAAATATGTAACCAAAATTTATCGCAATTTACAAGAAGTTGACAGAAGAATAATCTCTTCTGAGATTAGTTAGTTTGCAGAAGAGTGGGTAGAGAAATAGATGTGATTGCAAAACATAAGCTCTTTTCTTAAAGATATAATGGTAATATATATATATATATATATATATATATATATATATATATATATATATATATATTACATATAATGGTAATGGTGCTTAAATGGTGGATAAAATTTTAGCTGTTCCAGCTTTAAATTCTAAAGTTTTGGTTCACCAATGTTCTGCATTGTTTTTCATTTCGACTTCTTATCTACTCTGAATACTATTAGACCAACTCTCAAATTGAGTACACCAGGTATACATACACATCATGACATTACGTATCACATCCAATTTAGCTGCCTGAAGTGCGAAATTCAAACCAAAACAATTAATATGTACTAAACGTTGTAGATATATAACTTAAATATGTGCCAAATGCTACTTATAATACAGAAAGAAAAGCGACATGAAGCTATAGCACCATATAATATTTATTTATTACAAATATAAGAATCCTTTTTATATTTCGGTAGATCTCGAGAGAAAAAAAACTATATACTTCTACCATACCATAGTTTAAAGATAAATATAAAATCAGCACCTTAACTGCTTCATCATTGGCAGAGTGGAAGAATCCCAGAACAGCTTTTGGATTTTTGCCAGCAATTTTCTACCCACAAACATCTTTGTATACAAATATGTTTAAAAGGCTCTACAGATTTTGAAAAATCATGTGTACACTGTCTCCTAAAATGACTTTATGTGAGATATATGAATTATTGTTATTATGAATGTTTATTTTGACTTATTTTTGTTTTACCCTGTTATGTAATTTTTACTAGTATTCTCTGCCATTTAGGCAATCTACACTAGTAGAGAGATTAATTAAATGGATTTGAAACTTCTTGGAAATGGCCCTATATAAATGAATTTTTCGTGGCTAGAGAAACTTCTGCGGGTGACACCGATGTTTTTGGACTTAGTATCTCACTAGAATCAACTCTACCTCTGAAGAAAATAATTCCATAGAGTATAACTTTAACCACGGCGTTCGCGCTACTGCTTATCAAGCGGGAGACTCGGGTTCGATGTTCAGTACCGGCGTGGGGATTTTCTCCCGCTGGGAGGTCTGGTCCGGGGTGCACTCAGCCTCGTTAGGCCCCCGAGGGATCAATTGAGGAGCTACTAATAAAGTAGGGGCCCATGGTCGCGAAGACCGCTTAACCAGCCGGGAGGGCCCGGGGCATTGACCACGTCCCACCGTCCAGTTCTGCAGCCCGCCCATGACCCTGTAGTGGGCAGAGGTAGGGGACGCAGCGGCCGGGCGGTAGGCCTTGGCCCCGCAAGGGCTGTTAAGCAGGGGGTCTAGTTTTTTATAACTGACCTGGAACCCATATAAAATAATGTAGGAGAGCAAAGCACACACATATTAATACTGTTGGCCAATATGAAGTAAACTGAAGCCAAAATTCAGAAGAAAACCAAAAATAAACTTTGAAGTAAGAAAAGTGGAAGAACCTTATTCAACTTTTAAAGAAAACAAAACCAGAGAAAATAAAAGCTAAAGAGAAAGGAAAAAGATAAAATAAGCTAACAAACAGAAAATAGGTTTATAAAATTAGGAAATACAGAGAGAATAAGAAACAACTGAATAATCAAACAGAACGTAATGAAGTGGAAGAAATGTAAGAAAACACAAGATCAGAATAAGTGGAAAGCAAAATCAGGAAAGAATATTAAAGACGAGTTAGAGAAATAATAAAAAGAAAGAAATAAGGAAACAGAAGCACATCTTCTACCTGATCAAAGAACCATCTTCTGGTTTACGTCTTCTTCACAGAGGGAGCTATAAATAATAAGCTCAGAATGACTGAGCAGTTTTTCCCAGGATATGGCTCCGAAGTTATTCCCATTGTTACGATTTAACAGGGTGTCATTTCTGCGGTATGATTCCACTATCACGAGCGAAGGGTCTCGGTTAACGAGGCGGCATCGCCGACGGTAAATCATCGCTACCTAGCTTCGTTGGGGGTGGGAATACCGATTGTTTCAAGGAGATGGAAGAAAAGAGCGAACGAACGAGCGAGGAAAAAGGAACCGTAATGTGATGCCTTAGTTAGGGGAGGCTAACGGAGTTTGTCATCCACAGTTAGGTTGTGTTTCTTCTTGACAGTTCATTATCGGCGGCAAGGCAACATTCCACGTATTCTTCTCATATGTTTAGGCACGTTCGAAAAAAAAAAAAAAAAAAAAAGAAACGTATCTTCTCACGAGGAAAGGTATTAAAATGGGAGATAAAATGGCGAAAACAGCAAACATTACATTTTTAGTTTCTTGTGTAGTCGTATCAATTGAAATTCCCACTTAAATTTATAAGTGCAGATATTTTATATTATTAACTCAGGGCACGATAATGAAATTATATGAATATTTACTACATTTGCAAGCTAGTAGTTGAAACTGAGTTGAAAATGACGACGAAACTCCCAACGAGCAGCTTCGGCGCTTTGACCATTTAGATAATAAGCTTTTAAAGCAAATCCTCCTTGCTTACCAGTCCAACGTTCCATGTTTACTGAATTGCAACTATCACGCTCAACAATAACATGAATCTAAGCCTTCTGATATAAACCATGTACTAACAACAACAAAATTAAAATTTCCCGTTTCTTTGACCCACCCTGTATAAACATGAGTTTGTTGTCTCCACAGCTTTCTCTTTGAATGACATCTTCTGTAATAAATGCCACCATTAACACGGGAAAAAAAATAGTGGCGTAGTAGCTGTAACATACTTGCCAATTAAAACCAATAATAAAGAATATCTCGGAATTGGTCAATGCAACTGAAGTATATTTCATATAAACAGTTTTAACGGGATCTAAATTTTTATGTAGTAGGTTTCTCTCTCTCTCTCTCTCTCTCTCTCTCTCTCTCTCTCTCTCTCTCCTGTAGTTTACATGTTATACAACGTTCATTCATAATGAAGACACTCCATAGCTATTGCTACAAAATGCGATAGACATGCAAGGATCTTAAAGGTACGGTATTTTGGCCAAAATTGTTAAAGCCTGTTTTGAGAGAATCGAAAGTATTGAAAATTTTTCCATGCAGGCAGTAATGGTGGGGGAATTTATTGGAAATCTTCTGTCGCATCTTTGGAACACACAGAACTTAAATACACATATACGTAGGATTTCTTTTCTAAATTTTACTTTTATTCAGGGGTCTCAAAATGTGATTTCCGGTGAAATATCGAGGGCCATACTTCTACTTACTACCTGACAAAGCGACTAGGCGTATTGAGCTTGGTTGTCAGAGCGCTGTGATCACTTATCTTGTTTGCTGGAAGAGCGAAATACCAGTAACTTGGCGTACAGTCAGCAATGCAACACAAATAGATGATCTCAGCGCCTGCCGAAGCTGTCCTGAAGGCATGATTGTATCTAAACAGAGTGTACGTACATGCACTGATTCACCGTATATGTGTAATACGCTCTGTAAACAAATTGGCAGTTTCACATTTTTCCGACATGCCTCAGGGTTTGCTACCTAGTGGCTACTACGTATATGTAGGGAAAAGTAAAGAAGGGTACCAGGGTAATTCAGTGGAGGATCCTAGATTCGATTGTCGACTCTGGGGTGGCGATTTTAAGTCGGGTCTATCCAGCCATCACCAGCGGCTAGCTCATGTGGAGTATCCTCAAGGTTCAAAGTCCACAGTAAAAGCTGTGGGTCGCCTCATTCCCTCGCCATCTTCATCATCACCCTAGGAGCTATAACGGACCAAGTCCTGAGAAACTGTTCCAGTCATAGCTTGATGGAAGGAGGTGACCCCGAAGGAAGTAGATCATGTGCGAGGGTTCCTAAATTTGATTAGCTCGACCATTACGTACTATAACTATTGGATTCAGCGAATTCGGCTAATAATTACGGTGTAATATCGTACGTACCTCACAGCTGATAAGATGCATACGTTTGTAAGTATGCCTCTTAAAATTAGGGCTATTATACACGGTTGGGCGGATAAAACCGGCCTCTTATCGCATTGTAATGTGCTTAGACTCACGTCAGTGCATTGATCTGAAACAAACTTCAAATGGAGTAAAATGAGTAAATGAATGTGTCCTGAATTTATCCATAATGAATAGTTACCTCTCAGATGTGTGACAGGTTATCCCATCAATATTTGCCCAACCCTGTATTACGACTACGTGGCCGAGTGGCTAGACCGTTCGCGTACCACCTAGGCGACCCGGGTTCGATCCCAGGGACACGCATGTGGTATTCGTGGTGGACGAAGTGGCGTCTGGGCGGGTTTTCTCCGGGTACTCTAGTTTCCCCCGCCACTCATTCCACCACTTGCTCCATCATCACCTTTCAAACATAAACCGAAATATTTTTCATCTTATTCTTATTATGTAGTAAAAGGTTCAATTGTTTCCATTGAATAGTAAGTTTTTCAATTCATGTCCCCTTAATCTTACGCCGTCCCCTTAAGAAGAATATGACGTGAGGTTGGGCTTGGTGCACAACAAAGGACGGACGGGGCCAAGCTACTTTAAACCACATGCCGTGCAGACGAGCGGCCGAAGACATTCAAGGTCAGGCTGCCTCGCGCGACTGCTGTGTGTACGTGGCAGTCAACTATCGAAGAGGCAGAAACAAAAGGGTTTCGAGAACGATCGCGAGACTTCTGGCTGCGTCATTTGTCGTTTTCGGTGCATGTGTGTGTGGAACTCGAAAAAGGTTATTTGACGTCATCTCCAGCATATAAAGAGACCAGGGAAGAGCAAAACAGTGAATTTTAGAGTACAGTTATGTGCATGAGTCCGCCAGTATGTCGGGGAGTGTGAGACAGCTGTGCATGTGTGTGTCGTTGCGAAATATTCGTCGGTCGTCATGAAGATTCTAATGGGTCTACTGATTGCATCGTCGAAGTGAGTGTATGAGGGACAAGGAAAGTGAATAAAGACACTTAAAGGACTGAGCTAGGTTACGAGAAGTAAAAGTTGTGAGTTGTGATAACCCGAGGGACTTTAGACTGTATTAACGCCGAGAAGAAAACTGTGTACCTGTTTCTAATAAAATTTTAGAGGACAATAATGTGATAGGAAACTAACCGGACTGAATTTTGTCATTTGTCACAAAAGAATGCTCATGATAGCAAATCGTATCTAATGGAATGGTTTCTGCTGATGGACTAGGCTGCCGGTGAGTCAATCAACAGACGATCATTGGAATATAAAATGTAAGAATCCAGAATATTAATTACCACTCTGCAAGTTAATTATACGTCGATATAACTTAGAAAGGAACATAGGCAGGAAAAGTACAGTAAATGTTAATTATGAAGTGGTGTATAACCTTAGGACCCAGAGCAGCTCCCCTTTAAGAGCATCTGAACCAGACAGCTTTCAGTATTTAATTAAAACTTGGGAAAACGACAACCGAGATAAAAGAAATTAACACCTCAGCGAATGAAAATAAGTAGCCCATAAAAGTAGTGAGACTAGCTGTGTCTGAAAGCAGCAAACAATGGGAGGAAAGTGCTTTTTCTAATTAGAATGCATGTGGCCTCGGGTGCGAACGTGTATAGCCTCTGTGAAGAATCAACAGGTGCCTTGGCTCATCCACCAAATTTTCGGAATGTCACTTGCTTGCAACTTAGGACGCCCAAGGAACAAATGGAGCTGAACAAAGGAAGGCAATTTGCCTAATCCATGAAATGTAGATGATGATATGGTTTGAAATTAGGGTATATCATATGTTTAACATATTTCGATAAAACGTATACATTAAAGACTTGTTGATCAAAGGACTTTTACCCAGTACCCTTAATAAAGGACTAAAGTTTTACCATGGGGGTTTCTAGTTGCTGTATTCGATAATTAATTTTGTTTTGCATCGGTTATTGTCTTGAAAAAGCTTGTGTTTTGTATATTTTTTTATCCTTTAACTTCAATGGTTATATCAACGCTATGAGCTAAGGGCAATGTTACTATTTAGTTTAACAGTGGTTTTTGGGTCTTTGGGTCTTTTCACACACGGAGGTGGCGCCGTGGCCTACCACGTTGGCGTATCCCGGGTTCGATTCTAGGGACCCCGCGCCTGGGCGGGTTCTCCGGTTTCCTCCGCCACTCATTCCACCAATTGCTCCATCACCTTTTCCATTCATGTATTTCATGCCATCCTCTTTCTCACTGTCATACCCGTTACCAGGTTTCTCTCCTCCCAACAGGCTTATAAGTCCTAGGGGATGTAAGTCCTACATAAGGGGAGGGTAATCAGGTAAAGAAGAAGAGAAGAAATTCACACCCATTCATACTTCCATATTCGGGGGAAGTCATAGAATAACCTAGGCTAAAGAGCAATTTCCAGTCCCGAGCACTTTTTAACTTTTTAACTGTTTTAACTTTCATTTTTTGATTTTTTAAACTTTAGTGCTGGAAGTTTTGAGTCTTATAGGATTTGTATGTTTCGACTTCGGGGCAAAATGAACTAGTCGTTGGCGGGCCCACCCACCCATTCACTCACTTCACTCACTTACATACTCACTCACTCACTCACTCACTCACTCACTCACTCACTCACTCACTCACTCACTCATACGCTCTCGTCCAGCATAAACACTAGACACAATTAAGAAATAACCAGAATCTTCTGAAAGTATGCGCCTCTAGAACGCTCTGGGATTCTGTTCAAGATTGGGGCTGCTATATAAGCGAGCACTTTCGCAACGAAAAATGCGGTTCTTCGAGCGAATTCGTGACGAAGTTGTGACGTGCTACTGCAAGAGATTAGGGACGTCTTAGGTTCGACTACACCGAGAGTGAAGTGGACCGAAGAAAGGCTACCTTGTCCTCAGTTTACATAAATGAAGTCACAGCGAAAATTGGAGCTAGATCAAGCTATTAAGCCACAGTGAGAAGTTAGTGAGGTGACAATTGCAAACTGGACTAAGTCACAATACAGTTCCCAACTTCCAAGACTCAAGTAGCTACGAAACTAAAGCATAAAATATATCGATAATAATTCTCTACTGATAACATTTTCAGAAAAGACATATTTATAATATAACAGGGTGCTTGTGTTATACTTTATTCCGTTACTTTCACTTGTTTCCTTTCTTGTTATAAAAGTAACTAAATTATGAACTTTTGTCTTATAATACATGTATTCTGGCATAAAATCAGAGCTTTCAAATTAGTTAACAATCTCTAAACATTTGGTATAAATGAGAAATAAAATTGTTAGCGATGTATAAGCGTGTTTACAAAAGAAGGAAAATGTGTTGGAAGTATTAACTGTTTAATTAATTAAGTGAAAATGTTAATCTTTAATTATGTTTACGAGAGGGGAAGTTGTTGGATATTGATGTAGCCCATGATTGCCAAGGTGATATAGAAAATCAATAAAACACAGAAGACGAACGTAACAAAGTATGAAGGATTTGAAAATTCAAATTGCAAGGAGTCTCTTGAAAATGGTAAACCCACAGAAATGTTATTTGATAAAAATTGTGGGCTTTAATGAGATTTAAACTTTGTGTGCAATGATATTTTGTGTGCATTCTACAATTTATTAAATATAGAATTATTTATCATTCTCAGGCTATTCCCAGAAAATTCAAATTTACATTTTATTTTTCACCCAATTGTCTTAAAATATGGTACTTAAATAAAAAAGCATTAGAGTCATTTTTAGAAGAAAGAAATGTTTACATGTAGTTTAAGTGAGGGATTATCTTAAATACGAGGTTTGATGTTCAATCCACAGTTTTAAGTTATGCTGTATGCACATTTCTATTTCTAAAAGGTATTTTTTTTTAATTCGAGAAATCTCAAAGTGTGCACCTATTTCTGGTGAAATCTCGATAGGGATAGAATTTTTGGGTGGAATACAAGATTTTACCACTTATTATGGGCAAGTAATAGAGTAAATGAAAACAAACAGCGATTTAGAGTTGAAAAATTCCTAAGGTGTATGAAAAATCAAGCTTATAACAAAGAATATCTCGGGAATGTGTAATACCACAAAAACGCACATTTGACATAAATTTCTATTTAACGAGCTCGTATTTTATGTCAAGTAAGTCAAGTGTATCTCTTAGAACTTATCAGTTATACAAATTTATACAAAAATATTAGCAAACCAAGAGGGTTTCAGGGTCATTCACAGAAAATGTTTCATGTGCAGATATTCATCAACGAAACATTTTCAATATATTATGGTATTGTAATTTATCATCCAAATATCCTAAACATATTATGGCATTGTAATAAAAAACATTAGAGGCATGTTTTTCAGAAAATAAAGAATATCGAAATATTATCTATATAAAGAATAGTTGGGGGTGTGGAATTTTCTTGTAAATGTTCCTGTTGCATCCTTGGAAGATGCTGTCGTAGATAAAAGAATAAAAGAATCTCAAGCCTGATAGAGTGGGCTCTGAGCAAAATTAATCGGTCTTTCACGTCCAATATAAATAGAATGCTGAGAACCATAGCAATTAAACAGCTACCATAAAAAATTTCAGTGATTCAGTGATTTCAGTGATGGTAAACTGTAGCAATGAACTGCAATAACATTATGCATATCTGTAAAGAGTTATTGTAAG